>JANTNU010000005.1:13277421-13290590 GCA_024752395.1 Erythroxylum havanense | reverse complement strand
TACCCATAAGATTGATATCAACAAGGATGTTATCTTCATGAAAGATAAGGAGCAGGAGCAAGCAGAAAATGTTGGCATTATATAAAAGAATCCATAAACTACAACAGTACAAGTGGAAAGGGAAGTTGATCAAAATAAATCTTCTGAAACTGCACCAGAGCACGAGAATCAAAAATCAGTTGAATATGTTACTCTAGACACTTGGAGATCAACTCGCATAAGAAGAGCACCGAGCTGGCACTCAAACTATGTTAAGGAGGGCAATATTGCATACTATCTTTTAACTAACGATGGGGAGTTATCAACTCTTTAAAAAGTAATGAATAGTTAAGATGCATCTCAGCGGATAATAACAATACAAGAAGAAATTGAAGCACTTCATAAGAATAAGACATGAGAGCCGGTGTCATTATAAGAAGAAAGCCCATTGGCAACAACTGTTTTTACAAGATCAAGAGAAGTAGTGATAATCAAATGAAGCGATATTGTGCTAGATTGGTGGTAAAAAGATATGCTCAGAAATAAGATAATGATTTTAACTAAATATTTTCTCTTGTAGTTCGACTCATTACAGTTCGAGTAATTCTGACAATGTATGCTATATTTGACTTGCATCTTGAACAGTTAGATGTGAAAACTACGTTTATTCACAAAAATCTTGAAGAAGAAATTTATATGCTTTAACCAGAAGGTTTTGAAGTAAAAGGGAAAGAGAAATTAAGTTGCAGGTTAAACAAATTTCTGTATAGTTTAAAGTAGGCGTTGAGGTGTTAGTATAAGAAATTTGATTCCTTTATTGGTATAAGAAATTTGATTCCTTCATAATGAGCTTTGAATACAACAGATTGAAAAACCCTTATGCATATTTCGAGAGGTTTAAGAAAGATGATTTTATAGTCTTGCTATTGTATGTAGACGACATGTTAGTGGCAGGCCCCAACAATAGTTGTATCAAAGAATTAAAGGCATAATTAGCTAGAGGATTTGAAATGAAGGACTTGATATCAGCAAACAAGATTCTAAGGATGCAAATTCACCGAGACAAAAATAATAGGAAGATTTGGCTTTCTCAGAAGAATTATTTGAAGATCGTATGCCAATTCAACATGCAAAATTATAAACCAATTTATACCCCTCTTCTTGTTAATTTCAAGTTATCCTCAAGTATGAGTCCTAGCAATGAAGAAGAGAGAATGAAGATATCTCAAGTACGATATACATCAGTAGTGGGGAGCTTGATGTTCGCTATGATTTGTTCAAGACCAGATATTGCACATACAATGAGATTGGTTAGTTGATATATGACGAATCCTGGTCGAGAGCATTGAAATACAGTTAAGAAGTAGGATTCTCAAATATATCAAGAGAATCTCAGATGTTGCATTATGTTATGGAGGATCATATTTTACTTTCAGATGATATGTTGATGCTGATTATATAGGTGATCTTGACAAAAGTAAATCCACTACTGAATATGTGTTCACATTAGCTAGAGGAGCTGTGAACTGAGTTTCGAAACTGCAATCACTTGTGGCTACGTCAATAACAGAAAGAGAATATATGGTAGCTACACAAGCTAGTAAAGAAGTACTGTGGTTGAAGATATTGTTGAAAGAACTTGGGTATAAACAAGAGAATATTGTTCTGTATTGCGACAATCAGAGTGCTTTGCATCTTGCAAAGAATCCCGCATTTCATTCAGAGACAAAGCATATTCGAATTCAATATCACTTCATTCATGAGAAAGTGGAAAAAGAAATGGTGGATATGCAGAAAATTCATGCAATAGATAACCTGGCAAATTTTACGACAAAAACAATTAATGTTGACAAGTTATGTGGTGTCGATCCTCGTGCGGTGTGGCTGAGACGTAAGCAATATGAAGCAGCAAGGTAGAAAGAATTGTATGAAGATATAATTGATTCTCAATCAAATCTTCAAGTGGGAAAATTGTCAAACTTAGTTAGTGTGTTAGGCACAGAATCCTAACATGCCTAATAAAATAATTAATGGTTGCCAATATAAATAGGTAGGAGATATAAATAGGTAGGAGATAAACAAAGAGAAAACATCCCATATAGGCAGAACAAAAATAAAAAGAGAGAAGTGGAGTGAGAGAAAGAGAGAAAAAGAAGAGAGAAAAAAAATATTATGTATTTTTATGGATCTAATTTTTTTGTTTGTAATTTTCCAATTTTCCAATAGTAAAATTCTTTTGTCCTTACCCATAGTTTTTACCTGATTTAGAGGTTTTTCACGTAAAATCTATGTATCTATTTTATCTTCAATATTTTTCGTTTTAGCTGCGACCCTACTCTGTCCAAATCCTAATTGTTCCTAACACAACTGACAAGAAGAATCAAGGATGGAGGAGATTGCATAAATATTGAATCTAATTCCTTCCTAAGCATGATGGTACTATATGCACACAGTATTAAGAAAAGCACAAGCAAAGGATAAGATTTCACATTGCAATTTCAATAACGATTCTAAAAGCAACTCCAATCAACATTACATATATATATATATATATGTTTCGATGATGTAAGTGAGTGAATAAGCTCTCAAGACTGTTTATACATTTGTTTACCTTTCCATCAAGAGCTGAAATTGCAGCCTCTGCTTCCTCCCTTGTGCCAAAGGAAACAAATCCATACCCAGCAGATCTTCCACTAGGACTATCAAAAATAACTCTACTTGACACAGGCTTGAAATTGGCAGAAAAAAAATCTCTCAAATGGCCAGACCTAACCTTCCAAGCAAGATTAGAAACATAAAGCTTATGGCGTGTCTCTCCACCAGAGACACCTGGCTGGGAAGGAGGAGGAAATTTCTTTAAACGTTTTGCAAATTGCACCCTTATAATCCTTCCTGACACTTCCTACATAACAAAATCATGGAAGCCAAAAAACATTGAGTTCGTAATTGATTCATCAGCACAATTCCATCTCTCTTACACTTAACGATGATCAACATTTGCAAAGATTAGCAGAATAGCTCAAGATAGCGCGATTCATAGCAAACTAGGCACATCTTGTATGAAGACACAGAGAGAGCATCTATAGAGCTTTAGGAGGGAAAAACTGACCAGAAAATAGCCCCAAGTAAGGAATTGAAGAACTTGAACATCAAAATTCTTCTTCTGAACATGGACAACAAAAAGGGGCTGTCTATCCCAGGGAAATAAGAGGAAGAAGAAAGTTGGACAAAAGAACTAATAAACACTGAATAGGCAGGGGGACAAACTCCACGATGTAAGGGAGAAGCTGCAAAACAAGCTGAACAAAGATTTTTAGAAATTGTTGAACGCCAGAAAAGAGTGACGTACATCCTCTGAACGAAAAGAAAGAAAGGTGTAAAATACAAGGGAAAGTGGAAACGATAAATGAGGAACAAAAGAGTACGATCCTCCAAAACTCCTGGATGGATGATCCGTTGAGCTCACATGAACATTACAGACATCACTGAAATATAACACGAGCAATTTCGTATTGGTACAAGTATTTATACAAATTTTGGTTTATCAAAGTCCCATTACAAGCACGCTTTTCGACTTCAGTACAAGACTAGAAAAGGAATTTATCAAAAGCAGAAAAACTAATTAAACACGTACATAAGAGTCGAATTTATCAATAGCAGCCTGGGCTTCCTCTCCAGAAGACATTGTCACAAACGAAAAGCCTCTACTCCTCCCATTTTTCTGCTTTATGACCTGCACATAAAAAACAATAAAACTATTAGACCACACATCATCTAATCACAAACGAATAAAGAAAGTAAATTTGATAAAAAGAAAGAAACTTTAATGGGAAAAGACCTCAACATCAGATACAGCTCCACACCGGCCAAAGAGCTCCTTGATATCGGCAACAGTGCAGGACCAAGGCAAATTGAGCACGAATAGCTTTCTCTTCTGATTTTCTTCCTGTGTTTGCTCTGTTTTGGTCTCAACAGCGATTTCGTGGGCTGCAGAGCAGAGTTTAAACCAAAGTTTTCTGCTCGTAGAGCAATTGCTAATTTCAGAATAAAGTGGAAAATTGTTTAAAAACAGACGACCACAAACAGGAATTGGAGCTTTCAGTGAGAGTAATAATGGTTTGGAAGATGAGAGGAGTTTAGACGAGGAAGAAGAAACAAATGGATCGAACGAGAAGGTAGACAGGGCTGCCTGTAATGCCGCCATTGATGAGAAGATGAAACCAAAGTCTGAACAGAGACAATTTAAGGAGGGAACAGATATTTTATGCAAGAGATGGGTCGTTTGCAACGTTAAAGAATAACCTCTATTTTAACTGTTTATTTTAATACTATTTATTTTAGTTTCTTTTTTTATTTAAACAAATTTATTTCAGATTCTATTTTTAAATTTTGGTAGACGGGTTAGTATTGAAAAATAAATCATGTTTATTCAGTTGATACAAACCGAAATTTATGCTGAACTTCGCACAATTACAAGGAATATGAACATAAATGTTCGTATCATTCAAAACTTTCGTTAGATCATTTGACCTCATGAGTAAACTACTTATTTTAGATAGAAATTAAAAAAATTTAAAACATGGGTCAACCTCTTTGGTATTATTGTTTCTAAATAAAATAATCCATTTAATTAAAATTTTATATTAAAACAGTGAGAGAGGTATCAAGTGACATCATTTGTCTAAAGTTGGCAATCATGTCATGTTAGAGGAATTAATTAATAATTAATAAATTATACTGCCTTAAACAAATTAATTTTATTGATTTATTTGTATTAAAAATAACAATGTTTAATATTAGTTAATTAAATTAATGATTAATAGTATGTTTATTTCTCTTTTTATTAACAATTAACAATATATATTTATTTAACATAATAATAAATTAATTATTTTAATTAAATTTTTATGTAATAATACTAATAAATAAGATGATCACCTTATAAATTTTTTAATTCTTATAAATAATTTGATTGATTTTTATTGTCAAAAAATCATAAAAGTTCATATTATTTTTATTAACTTATAATATTTATATAATAAGTCATTTTATTTTGTTTTGCTAATAACTGCTAATTTATTTATTACATTTTCCTCATAATTAATCATATAATTATTTGTTTAATATAGTATTAGACTAAATATTTTATTGGTGAATATTTAACAGTTAGTTTGATTTATTTTATTGATTTATAATAATTAAAAATAATTAATTATATTAATATCTATTATTTATTATTTTTAATAATAACTAATGAACATTAATTTATCTCATCTTATAAACAACTATTGATATATTAAATATCATTTATTTTACTATAAAATGTAAGTTGAACACTAATTTTCGCATTTTATAAATAATTAATTTTCAATTATTTTATTAAAAGTACAAGTTGATCAATTTGTCATACTGTTTATATATAACTCATTTTTTATAAATAATTTATTTATTTATTTATTAATAAATGATTATTAATTGATTTTTCTTACCATATCAATCCAATCAACTCTAAAGTTAATTAAATTTTAAATCGTATTCCTAAGATTGGACTCAAAACCATTTTTTTATTTTATTGATTTGTTGGACTTATTGATTAATTCTTTTTATATAAACATGTTGGACTTAATACCAACGATGAGTAACAACTATATTGGGAAATAATATACAAAATTAATTTTAAAATCAAAAGAAATCTTTACTCTTTTTACTCTTTATATTTCTTACTAACAAGAAATTTTATCTGCTATGTATTTACAACTATATTAGGAAATAATCTACAAATTTAATTTCAAGTACACTATCAAAAGTCCCCTAAGGACGTAATAAGGTAGAATTAGGCCAATTGGTTATATATTGTGATTCTATTTCCAATCAATTTTCTAAAGAGAAGTCTTCAGATTAAGAAAAGTTGCTAGATACCATCTAGAATAATGACCTTACTTAAATATAATAAAAAAATCTTATATATAAACTCTCTAAATTTTATTATTAAATTTAATCAGTTTTTACTAAATTTAAAAAAACATATCAATAATTAGTAACATTTTATTTTAAAATAGATGAAAGTATGACATAATATTCTTGTGTGTTCTTCTCATTCTACTAAAATAAAATTTTTAAATTTTTTCAACAATTGTGTGATTTCAATTTTTCTTCGTACTCTTAAAACACTCATCTTAGAGTTATAGAAGACAACAATAGTAATAATATTCTTTAGAAATCCTACTTACATGCAAAGTCTATAAAAGTTCAATAGTATACAACCTTATTCCTAACTAGTAGAGTTATTGAATAATGATAATCTAATTCCCCACCCTTTAATATGAAGATTTAAACTACAAATTCAACTACAAGATTATCTTTTAATATCGTTACCTTCATGGTTAAAATTAAATCAATGACATGACTTACTCTTACTAATAACCCCTCATGTTTAAAATTAGAAATTAAAACATTTTAATTTTACTTAATTTCCACTATAAATAAAATTAACTAATAATTAATGAATTAGATAGTTGATGTCAGAAAATATTATTCAATTAGAAATATGTCAATATAATATTTAAGAAAGTAACAAGATGTATTATGCATATACTGTTTAAGTCAAAAATTATAAGATAAATTAATATTTATTAAATATTAAGCTAATTATAAGAGACTATTTAATTAGTCTAAAAATGGGAGCCAAATTATTAGTAAAGTCAAACATTAAGGGTGTTAGCTCAAGAGTTATGATTAACGATTTTAATGATAACTTTATAATATTTTAAAATGCAAATAGGATATATTTCTTTATATAGGCAACGACATAATTCTTAAAAGGAAATAAAATCATAGGATAATTGCTTCATTTCTCGCTGGAACTTTCTTTATAAACTTGCCTATTCAAAAATGGTTCCAAGACATTCGAAATGCTTTTACGAATTCGAATAATTAGCTTCGGAAGTCTTGACAAAACGTCTTAATATCGAAGATTTCAGCAGAGATAATATCAAAAATTAAACAATGACTAGTTGAGAAAAATGTCTACATAAGGAAAAGCCACTACATGTGCAAAATACATGAGACTGAAATATCTTAGAGCATCAATACTCTTGAAAGTTATATCAAACTCTTCATCCTATAGAAAGTGATATCATTCTATTAAGAGAGAATGTTAAATCCTGCATACATTTTTTGTCGAGAGCTTATAGAGGCTAGCAAAATATTACTACTGTGAAAGGTTGAATAACCTTGAACCTTGAAAAATATACATTTGTGAGTTTGAAGAGGCTAGTCAAATTACTACTTGGCTTTTATAATGACATACTCAAGTTGAATACTTGAGGATTGGACGTAGGCTTTGTTATAAACCGAACCAGTATAAATCTACTATGACATTTTCTCCCTCTTCCTAACTTTAAAATTTTCGCATTATAAGTTTGTGCTTTCAAGAGGCTCCTTTAGTATTACAATAGGCTTCTTCTGTTTTTATATCGTAAGAAGTTCCTTTCATTTTAAATGTTAGCAGGTTCCTATCGATTAATAGTATCCTTTCTTTTGAAGCACTAGCAAGCTCCTATTGATTAAATAAGCTCCTTTTATTTTAAGAGTTAGTAAGCTTTTTTCAATTAATAGGCTTTTTTTAACGTTAGCAAGATCCTTTCGAAAGTTTATAGGACTTTTTTATTTATAAATTTATTTTGTAGCAAGATCTTAGCTAAGTTGGAAAATACTTTGCTTAAGAATGATTCTGATAAAGTTAGACAACTATAATAAAAGGTCATCACCCTAGAACTTAAGAAGCAAAAATGTGTAGGAAAGATCTTATTTCTAGAAAAAGGTTTTACAAAGTTTGTTGACAGAAGGAAAAACCTTGATGCACTATTTGGTAGTGGTAAAGACATTTTTGACGAAGTTGGAATAGGTTACAATGAAAATAATAATGTTTGGCCATACACAATCTTCTTTGTTAAATTCAGCAGTAGATATAGTCAAAACAGCAAGATTCTGATACATGGTAGAAATTATAGCAATTCTCATTCATCTGTTTTATGCTTCTACTATGGTAGATATGGTCACATTAGTCACTCTTATAAATTTTGTAAAATGGAGATATTATCTCAAATGTATGTTTGGAGATCGAAAGGTCAAGCTACTAATCTGAAAGAACCTAAAAAAATGTGGGTACCTAAAATGAGATAATACTTCATGCAGATATGCTTCAAAATAGAGATTAGAGAAAATCAATGGATAGTTGATAGTGGTTGTTCGACCTACATGATAGGTGAAATATCACATTTTAACTACATTGAAAGAAAAGTTAGAGGTAATGTTGTCTTTCGCGATAAAAATAAGGCAAAAGTAATTAGAATTGGTAAAATTGGTGACTCTAACTCTGCTTCTATTGATAATGTTCTTTATGATGATAGATTGAAACATAACTTGTTGAGTATAAGTCAATTACATGATAAGGGTTATAGAGTTGATTTTTATACATCACATTGTGAAATTATTGATAATTTTAATGACAAGATTATATTTGTTGGTCTTAGAAGTCAGAACATATATTATGCTCAATTGGAAGATATGTCTTTATAAAATATCAAGTGTTTTGTTTCTATAAAAAAGGATTCTTTTATCTAGCATAGAAGATTTGGACATGCTACCATGAGAATTCCATCAAAATTGTCTAAAAATGAGTTAGTAAGAAGACTACTGACTTTGAAGTTTGAAAGTAATCAGATTTGTGAGGCTTGTTTAAAAGGTAAACAAGTTATAAGCAGCTTTCCTCCCAAAAATATTGTGTCTACTAACCAACCACTTGAACTTGTGCATATGGATTTATTTGGTCTTACTAGTACTCAAAGTTTTGGTGGTAAATATTACAGTTTTAGTTTGGTAGATGATTATTCCAGATTTACATAGGTTTACTTCCTATTAAATAAGGATGATGCTTTTAAAGTTTTTGAGAAGTTTTGTACAAAAATTCAGATAAAAAAAGGATATTGCATTACTTCAATTCAGAGCGATCATAGAGGAGAATTCGATAACAGAAAATTCAAAGATTTCTATAATAAAAATAAGATATCTCACAATTTTTCATGCCCATGGACTCCTCAGCAAAATGGAGTGGTTGAAAGAAAAAACATGACTTTTCTTGATATGGCCAGAACAATGCTATGTGAAAGTGGTTTACCTCATGGTTACTAGACAGAAGCCATGTCAACTACGTGTTAAATTCTTAACAGGTGCCTTATATGACCCATTTTGAAAAAGACCCATTATGAGTTGTGGAAAGGAAGGAAACGAAATGTTGCTGACTTTCGAACATTTGATTACAAGTAATTCGTTCTAAATAATGGAAAAGACAATTTTGAAAATTTCAATGTGAGATCAGATGATGCCATCTTTTGGGCTACAATACTACCAATAAAGGATTTATAGTTTACAACAAAAGAACAAAGAAGATAGAAGAATCAAAACATGTAATACTTAATGAAGCACTACCCTCATTAACAGCAACTGATTTAGATGATGAAGAACATCCCTTTGCTCTTAAAATTACATCACATACGCAAACAACACCTATAGCACCCTCTAAATTACAAGATCAAGAAAGTCCTTCTGAGGCCAAAATAGATAAGGCTCCTTTCTCTCAGAAGGAGCTTATACAACAAAGAGCACCAAGAGAACGGAGGGGTTTAAATACATATCAGTACATTCTAGGAGACCCCTCTGAAAGTCTAAGAACCAAATTATCCTTTAAGAACAACTTTTTTTCCCTCATCTCATAATTAGATCCAAAGACTATTGAAGAGGCTCTTACTGATAAAAATTGGGTTTTAGCTATGAAAGAAGACTTGAATCAGTTTGACAAAAACAAAGTTTGGAATCTAGTACCTCGTTCGTAAAACAAGTTAGTCATTGGAACTTATTGGGTTTTTGGAAAAAAAACTTGATGAAATGGTAAGGTGGTAAAAAACAAAGCTATACTTGTAGCTTAAGATTGTAAATCAATAGTAAAGCATTGATTTTAATGAAACATATACAATTGTTGCTAGATTCGAATCGATTAAAATTTTACTTGCCTCACATGTTATAAAAACTTCAAATTGTTCCAAATGGATGTCAAAAATGTCTTCTTAAATGGATATATTAACGAAGAAGTATTTGTTAAGCAACCTCCAAGTTTTGACAATGAAAACCATCCTGATTATATGATGAAGTTGACTAAAGCCTTGAATGTTCTAAAATATGCCCATCGAGTATGATATGAGAGGTTAAGTAATTTTTTACTTGAGAACAACTTCGAAAGAGGAAAGGTAGATAAAACCTTATTTATTAAGAAAAAGGAGAATGATTTACTTATAGTGCAAATATATGTTGATGACATAATATTTGGTGCCACTAATCAATACCAAAAGAGTGAAGGGAGGTCAGAGCTCGGCCAGAAAATCAGAGCTCTGTCGGCAAATCAGAGGTCGGCCAGAAAGAAGATCGATCGGCCGCAAGAAGATCGGTCGGCCATCAGAGATCAATCGGCCATCAGAGGTCAATGGGCCAACAGAGGTCAGTTGGCCATCAGAGGTTGGTCGGCCAACAGAGGTCGGTCGAACTTCAGAGATCGGTCGGCCAATAGAGGTCGGTCGGCCAACAGAGGTCGGTCGGCTATCAGAGGTCAGTCGGTCGGTCAGCACCCAATTCGACCTTCAAATGTCTAACACTCATAACTTTTGACTCAGAACTACAAATTTTACAAACTTGGTATTGATGGAAAGATAAAAAGAATCTATACAAATTTCATGAAGAACTTAAACCCAAATTCAGTTTCTAAATGGGTCAAAAACTCCACACAAAGTGACTGCTCATCAACTTCATCCTAAACAGCATCAGAATTTGCAAACATCTTAACTTTTCACTCCCTTGTCCAAAAATTCCATACTTTATATCAATGGAAAGATAACAACATAAACTAACACTTTCAAGAAGAAATTAAAGCCAAAATCAGTCTCTATAGTGGTCAAAAGTTACAACAAAGTTTCTGCCCTAGAAATCAAACCTAAACAACATCAAGACTTCGATCGATCATAACTTCTGATCCCGATATAAAAAAATTGCATACTTTATGGAGTTAGAAAGCTGGAAACACAAACTACAACTTTAATTAAGACCACTTTGGCCAAATCCATCTAGATCAGTACAGATTTGCCATTGAAGTTTCCGAACACCATTTTAACACATCAACTTCACATATCAACACACTACCACAAACTCTTCAACTAATTCCTCTCAAACACAATTCAAGGCTCCAATAAACTATTCCAAAGCCATTTCCCAACATCAAACTCAACAATAAAGAAAATGCGTATATACATTTTTGTTTCACAAAAGTCATACACAATCATACACAAAACACCCATTTCATGTATTAACCTCAAAAAATCATTGTAATTGCCCCAATTAACATTACCCAATCCAAAATTAAACACCACTAATTCCTCATTTAATTTCATTTAACAAATCAAGTCTCCAAGAAAAGTTCGGGATCCAACAAGCCCGACCTAGCCTAAGGCCCCGTGGACAATATCAAAACTACTTTGTTTGAATTTTTTTTCTGAAAAATAATAAGTAGGGCCAAGTTAGGTTGAGCTTGGGCTTAGGTTCGAGCTAGGCCTAGCTTGACCCAACCAATTTCCATCCCTACTTGGTTTTTCATAGGTGAATCTACTATTGCCAGTTGGCACGGAGGTGGTGATGATAATTTGATAAGACATCTTTGGTCTTGAAGCATTTTTCTCACAAATATTTTATAAAAGTTACTACTCTTGATCACATAAATTCTTCCTTAGGTTTTGCGTTATCTAATGGATCCAATCAAGCATCATGGTAATTTTGTATATTACATTAATGATAAGAGTCTCAACACCTTCTTTTATAGTTGTAATTAGGAACATAAGTTTAGAAATCTTCTAAAGGAAATAATTCTAATGCATTTTGAAGTTATATGTGCACTATATATGCTTAGGATTTTTTTCCTTTATTTCTATTTCTTCTTTTTAGTTTTTAAAAACCTATCATTCGAAATATGCTTATCTTTATATTAAATTAATAAAACTCCAATGATTGCAATAATTTATTGTTAAAATACCAAAAATAGATACAAAATTGAGATTCATTTTATATTGCCTAGAGGATGATGAAACATTAGGCAAGTAATAAAGGATTCATTTGATATTTAAAAAGAACTAACAAGAGGTCCAAAGCATGCTTCTTAGCTTCATTGTCTCCTGTATCAAACACACATTTACCATTTTATCAACCACCGTGCATTTATTGCTCAGAAACCCAATTATAATATTAATTTTGCACTGCAATTACCAATCTACAATGACGCGATCCCACTTCATCATTTCTCTATAAACCTAAGTCACACAAATCTTTTTCAATACAAGAAGAGAGGGGTGAGTTTTCCTTCTAGTTTACCATTTTTATTTGAACTTTTTCATTAATATTGAATATGTACAAGGAAACAAATTTGGAACAACATATCAATGTGTTCAATAATTAGCTCTGGCATATTAAGGTTTGAGGTGATTATCTAAGAAAATGAAAAAGAAATAATTTAACATTGTTCTTCACCTCTTTCTTATGAACATCTAGTGAACTTACTCCCTTTAGGTCAAGAGATAATTGATGTAACATATATCATTTTTGTATTATTAGTTCAGAACCAACAGAGACTATATATTTATGAAAAATCTCAAGGTAAAGGGCTATATGTAAGAGAAAATTAAGATCATAGGAAAAAGTAAGAGAGAAAGGTGAATCATCTAAGTGGAATTCTAGGCCAAAATTGTAAGGTAAAAAAATGCTATAAATGAGAGTAGACTAGAATATCAGGAGGGATTGTTTAAATAAGAATTGAGCACAATGGTGAAAGAAATTTTGATGATTCATCAAGGTTTTTATTATAGTGTTGAGTTGGGATTCTGATTATAACAATAGAGATATGATTTACATTTAAACCAATTGACTACATGACTCATTGATTTTGAAAATGAGATGATCATAATATAAGATGTAATGAGGATTAGTATGTCATATATATCATATAATACCCAAATACCCCCTGGGAGGATACATGGATGCCACCCAAGACAAAACAAACAAAATCAAACATTACACATATGCATTGTTTTAAAATCTAA
>JANTNU010000005.1:13254361-13266068 GCA_024752395.1 Erythroxylum havanense | reverse complement strand
AGCATAAAGAACCAATTAAACAATTAAAACATAAATAACCAATTAAACAATTTAAGCAATTAAGACAAGGTCTAACAAAATCTTGTCCTTAAAGCTCTCCATAAAGCATCATTAAAATATGCCAGCTCATATAGAAAAGTATTGAATAAAAAATGCTTCTTTAGAGAAATATCATATGTCTGTGTAATAATAGGTGAATGATCCAAAAGGCTACTAGTAAGATAGGTAAAATAACAATTGGGGAATCTTACCATCCATTGAATGTTAGCTAAGCTTTTATCACGATTTTTCTGAATGAATTTTGCCTCGTGTTGCCTATTACTTCATATAAAATAATTATCCCCATCTGGAATATTAACCAAGTGAGCTTTTTCAACACATTTCCTTAAATCTGGACAAGGAATTGTCATATATCTAGGGCCTTCTGCTTCATCTAACTTCAAGAATGAGTTAAAATCCCCTGTAATGATCCAAGGAATATTTATAGAGATTGCTAATGTTAGCTCAAGGGTTATGATTAATGATTTTGATGATAATTGTATAATATTTCAAATTTTAAATTAGATTTATTTCCTTGTATAATTAACGGTCTTATTCTCAAAACGAAATAAAATTGTAAGAAATACATTTTCTCTTGCAGGAACCTTCTTTATAAACTTACCTTCTTAGAAATGGTTTATTCGAAATAATCCTACTAATTATAAAGGTCATATATTAGCTCTGTGATTACTTAAAGATTTTTCTCAAAGATGATATCAAAGTTATTCAGACTCAAATCAATCTAGTTGACTAAGGATGCAAATGAAGCAATAACTAATTGAAGAAATGCCTATTTAAGGAAGAGCCAATGCAATTATGAAAAACAATTGAACGTTACAGAAGTTTACAAAGCTATATTGTCAAAATTCATCAAAAGCATATGCATTCTTGAAAGTGATAACCTTGTAAAAAATTCTTTTGTGAGTTAGAAAGAGAAATTCTATTAAGAGAGATTAATAAAGCTCATATCAAGCAAACACCATTTTTTTAAAATTTTGAGAGTTTCTAGAGGCTAGTGAAATACTACTAGTGTGGAAGGTTGAAGAACCTTGAAAATATTAACTTGAGAGCTTGGAGAGGCTCGTCAAATTACTACTTGATTTTATACTGAAACACTCAAGTTGCATACTTGGGGATTGGACGCAAGCTTGGGTTATAAATTGAACCAGTATAAATCGACTGCGTCCTTTTTTGTTTTCTTTCTCTCTCCCGTTATCTTTTATATTTTCGTGTTATACTGTGTGTGTTCATTTCAACAATAGGCTCCTTAACTTTTATAATCGGTCCCTTCTATTTTTAACTTACTAACAGGCATCTTCTTTTTATTGTTTACAAGGGGACTTATAATTTAGCAGGGTCCTATCGATTAATAGGCTACTATCATCTGACAATATTATTTTAATTTTAAAAGGCTTTTGTATTTATATGAATTGAAATTAACTTATGAAAAATTTTTAAGTTACACACAATTTACTCCTCTCTTGCATGTGTTTACTTTATCATTTGGTATTAGAACAAAGTTTCACATTTTTGTGTTTTACAACATGTGATAGATTATGGCAAACACTTTAGAAGTTTTGAAGGACAATCTATCTCAATGCCTCCTTACTTCAATGGAAACAACTACTTATACTGGAAAGAGAGAATGACCATATATCTTTAATCTATAGATATCAAAGTATGGCAAGCAATTAAAGTTGGAGCAACAATTCATCCTTTTGATAATGTAAAAGTATGGATTAATGTTGACAGTAGAAATGCACAACTAAATGCTAAAGCAAAACATCACCTGATATGTATGTTGTCTCCAGAAGAATATGAAGAGATATCCTATTGCTCTACAGCAAAAAAATGTGGGACAAATTGCAGGTCACGTTTGAAGGAATGAATGAGGTAAAAAAGCATATAATAAGTCTTTTAATGCATCAATACGAAACTATTGGCATGAAATAGGGAGATAGCATAGATGAATTCTTCAGATGTTTCAATAACATCATCACAACCCTAAAGAACTTGGGAAAGATATATTCCAATGACAAGCTCGTAATGAAGATTTAGAGGTCATTACAAAGGAGTGGAGACCTAAGGTGACAACTTTAGAAATGAAAAAGGATCTAGACACTACTTCACTCGACTAGTTATGAGGAAATCTAATGATCCATGAAACTGAGCTTAGGAAATATGGAGGATCCTTCTATAGAAAAAAAACAGCACTAAAAGTAACTGATGAATCAAACTATGATTAAAGTGAAACTAAGTTACAAATAGATGAAGATGATGAGTTCAACTTTATGGTAACAAAATATGCCCGTTTCTATAAAACGAAGCTGATGAATAACAGAGAAGGAAACAAGAAAGTTGAAAATAATAGGTTCCTGTCAAAGGCAGCAGCAGCAATAGCAATACACAAAACAATCAAATCATGCGTTGTCATTATAAAAAGCCTAGACACAGAAGACCATAATGTCCTTTTCTTCAAAAGGACAAGTTAGAGAAAAGAAATTTAGAAAGCAAGCGATGAATGTAGCCTGATCCGATTAGGATTCTGAAAACTGTAAAGAAGAAGAACCAAAAGAATTTAGCAACGTTTGCTTCATAGATGGATTAGGAGACGATGAGGTATATTATTCTGACTCTGATATTGAAGTTGATGAATTGAAAAATGCATATCATGAATTATATGATCAATAAAAAAGGTTGATAGTGAAGTATTTCAAAGAAGTTGAGAAGTCTAAAACAATGATGCATCTTTGAAAAGTAAGATTAAATCATTGGATTCTACAAATGAAAATTTGGCGACTAAGAATATATGTCTTGAGGTTGACTATAAGCAAAACCTTTCTAAAAAGGAAGGTCTAGAAGAAAGAGTAGCTAAGTTGGAATATACACTACTAAAAAATGATTCTTATAAGGTAAAACAATTAGAAGAAAAAGTCGCCACCTTAGAACTTGAAAAAGAGACAAGTGCTGGAAAGATCTTATCTCTAAAAAAAGATCTGGAAAATTTTGTTGATGAAAGGAAGAATCTTGATGCATTGCTTAGTAGTGGTAAATGCATTTTTGGTAAGGACAGAATAGAATACAATGAAAATAACAATGTCAGGCCATACAATTTTTTTTGTTAAATCTAGTGGCAATTATAGCTAAAATAGCAGGAACCTACTAAGTGGCAAAAATTATAACAACTATCATTCATTTGTTCTATACGATTACTGTAGTAAACATGGTCACATTATTCATTCTTATAATTTTTTTAAAAATATCTTTTATATATTTAAAAACCAAAAGGTCAAAATACTAATTCGAAAGGATTCAGAAATTTTTGGGTATCTTAAATGAGATAATTCTTTCTATAGATATATTTCAAAATGGAGACAAGGGAGAATCAATGGATAGTTGATAGTGGTTGTTCAAGACACATGACAGGTGAAATATCACACTTCAACTACATTGAAAGAAAAGATGGGGGTAATGTTGTCTTTATAAACTAAAATAAAGCAAAGGACACCATAATTGGTAAAATTGGTGATTCCGACTCTACCTCCATTGATAACGTTCTCTTTGTTAATGGTTTAAAACATAATATGTTGAGTGTGAGTCAGCTATGTGGCAAAGGTTACAAAGTTATTTTTTATGCATCTCATTGTGAAATTGTCGATATTCACAATAATAATATTGTGTTTGTGGGTCCAAGAAATTAAAATATATATTGTGCTCAACTAGAAGACATGTCTTTACAAAGTGTTAAGTGCTTTGTCTATTTAAAAAAGGATTCGCTTATCTGGCACAAAAGATTTGGAAATGCCAACATGAGCATTCTATCAAAATTATCCAAAAACAAATTAGTAAGAGGACTACCGACATTAAATTTTGAAAGTAATCAGGTTTGTGAGGCTTGTTTAAGAGGTAAATAAGTTAAAAACAACTTTCCTCCCAAAAATATTGTGTCTACTAGCCAACCACTTATGCACATGGATTTATTCGATCCCACTAGGACTCAAAGTTTTGGTGGTAAACATTATGGCATTGTTCTAGTATATGATTACTCCAGATTCACATAGGTTTTTATTTCTTATAAAAAAAGATGATGATTTTAAAGTGTTTGAGAAGTTTTGCAGAAAAATTCAGATAGGAAAAGGATACGACATCACTTCAATTCGAAGCAAGAATTTGATAACAAAAAGTTTGAAAATTTCTATGACAACAATGATATAACTCACAAATTCTCTTGTCCAAAGACCCCTCAACAAAATGGAGTTATAGGGAGAAAGAACATAACTTTGATTGATATGGCTAGGACTATATTGTGTGAAAGTGGACTACCTCATGGATACTGGGTAAAAGCAATATCCATGACATAATATGTACTTAACAGATGTCTTATAAGACCTATTTTGAAAAAAATCCTATGAGTTGTGAAAAGAAAGAAAACCAAATGTTGCTTTCTTTTGAGCATTTGGCTGTAAGTGTTTCATTCTAAACAACGGAAAAGACAACCTAAGAAAGTTTGATGTGAGATCAGATGGAGCCATTTTTCTAGGCTATAGTACCACCAGTAAAGGATTTAGAGCATATAATAAAATAACAAAGAAGATAAAAAAAGTTGATATATGTGGTATTTGATAAAACACTACTATCGACAACAGTAATTGATTCAGATAATGAAGAGTATATTTTGATTCCTAAAAATACATCTGAGAATCAAACTACACCAATAATACCCTTAGAATTACAAAATCAAAAAGTTCCCTATGAAGCTAAAACAGGTTAGGCTCTTTCATCTCAATAGGAGCCTATACAACAAAAAAAAAACTGAGAGAATGGAGGGTTATTGATACACATCAATAAATTTTAGGAGATCCCTATTAAAGTTTAAAAATAAGATCATCATTCAAGATCAACTTTGTAGCTCTTATCTCACAAATATAAACAAAGATCTTTGAATAGACCCTTATTGACAAAAACTAGGTTTCAGGCATGAAAGACGAATTGAATCAATTTGACAAAACAAAGTCTGAAATCTAGTACCTTGTCCTCAAAACAAATCATTCATTGGGACACTATGGGTATTTCGAAAAAAACTTGATGAAAATTGTAAAATGGTAAGAAACAAAGCTAGACTTGTAATACAATAGACACGAATATATTGATTTTGATGAAACTTATGCACCTATTGCTAGAATGGAATCAATTAGAATTTTACTTACCTTTAATTGCTACAGAAACTTCAAGTTGTTCCAAATGGATGTTAAAAAACCATTCTTAAATGGTTACATTAACGAAGAGGTATTTGTTAAGTAAAACCCAAGTTTTGAAAATGAAAACCATCCAGATTACGTAATGAAGTTAACCAAAGTTCGGTATGGTTTAAAGTAGGCTCCTCAAGCAAGTATGATAACAATGAAAGGCATTGTGGTAAGTAAGTCTAATTTCTTGCTCTAGGCCTCCCATCTTGGGTGTTCTTAACATGATAGTAGATGGATTTGAAAACTTCTACTAGCTCCAAATCATCGCATCCCATTTATGATAGGAAAAATTAGTTTTCCCTATAAGAGTTACATCTAGTATATCTCCTAAAAATTTCTTCAGAAATTAAAATTTCACATTCACGTACCCACGAGACAATGGCTAGCTTTCCATCAATTTCTTCTTTTGTCATATGTGTGTAGAATGTCCTAGCTAGCTAATCATATACGGTCTCATCTAATTTCAGAAAATTTTCCCAACCAATGACATCACAGTAAGGAAAGATAGGCATGCCTATGTTATCAAACATCATGGGAGGCAAGCTCTGCCCAACAATCACCTTTGTTTTCTTATACTGCATTTATAGTGGGCTTTAACTGAAGTAAATTACACGTTAATATAAAACTCACGTACAATATATGAAGTACACAAGAAGGGGGTTGAATTGTGTAATCTTTTTGCGAATATACAAAACCTTTGATATTTCTTGAAAAATGAATTTTTTTCAAGTATTAAAAGAATATCAAATAGTTACGTAGTTAAATCGCAAATAACTTCTATATACTCGTGTAAGAACAAAAGTAATTAAGAGTAAAGAGTTAGAAGGTAGACACTGCAATTTTTATACTGGTTCAGCCCAAACCTTGGGCTACATCCTGTCCTCAGAATCCTTCTGAGTTTTCACTATACTTCGACAAATTTACAAGTATTCTTTCCTCCCTTCTAGAGCCTTTTTAGGTCTCTTACACTGAGTATTTTTCTACTATCTTAGCCTCTCCAGGCCCTTAGCCTTTTCTTTCTCTCACTAGAAAGATATTGTGAGCTTTTTGTTACATTAGAGTTTGCTCTCTATTATCGCACTTTGAATACAGAATTTTTGTAAGTAATAACTTGGAAGCTAAATATTAAAAGTTGTTTAGTCTTCGATTACGACTAATATTTATAGCCTAAATCTCCAACCGCTTCTTGTTTTTTGATAACTGCTTCTTGCTTCTTGTTTCTTGTTTTTTATAGAAACCGTTATTCAGTTGAGTTCTGTAACTAATTCAACCTGCTTTTTCTGTGTTTTGAACTTCTTTTGTGTTTCGCCACTTCTTATGTGTTTTCGAACTTCTTCTGTGTTTTCGTCACTTCTTTTGTGTTTCGCCACTTCTTATGTGTTTTGGTCACTTCTTATGTGTTTTGTCAGTTCTTCTATGTTTTACCACTTCTTCTGTGTTTTTACTCCACGCTTAACACACTCATCAAAACAATTCATTTATTTCAAACATTATTATTATTTG
The DNA here is from genome assembly GCA_024752395.1 of Erythroxylum havanense. Lineage (NCBI taxonomy): Eukaryota > Viridiplantae > Streptophyta > Magnoliopsida > Malpighiales > Erythroxylaceae > Erythroxylum > Erythroxylum havanense. The sequence goes on along the minus strand of JANTNU010000005.1, from coordinate 13,259,280 downwards.
ATTATCAACAAAATTATTATTCGTAAAGACTTTTTGACTTAACAATCTCCCCCTTTTTGATGATAACAAATAATCATAATTTTTAGAAAGGTAAAAATGAATAAGCGAATATTAATCATATAAGGAATAAGAAGACAACAAAAGATATACACATGCATGTACAAAATATACATATGAACACAAACTTGTAATCCTATCTTCTTTTCTTCTTACTGATCTCCCCCATTTTCTATCTTTCTTCTGCTTCTGTTCTTCTCCTCCTATTTGTTATTAATCAAAAAGCTTTACCGTAGATGCTTCATGATTTCAAAAAACATTCGTTGCATGTCAGTTTGAATCAACTTGAGGTCTTCTTTTATAGAAACTCTTAAATACGCAAATTTCTCATGTAGATCACCAACTGAGTCACTCAAATCATCCACCTTAGTATGAGTTTCTTCAATCTCCTTAACTAAGGCTTCTTGGTTTCACTGTTGTGTGTGGCTAACTTCTTCCAGAACAAAAGTAGAAACTTGTTGAAATGTTCTCGTTGGAGAGAAGTTTGTAGCAGTAGGTGTTTCTGAAGGTAAAACATCTAGTTCGATGATTTTAATAGTAGAAGGATTGAAAGATTGTTTTCCTTCAGGGATGTCAAGGTCATTAGGTCTAGGTAGTATTGGGATTGGTTTTCCAAGAAGGTGTAGGACATCTTTTATTGAAGATATAAAACTCAAAGGTCTAAAGTGCATGATTAAATGAACAAAAGTCTCTAAGTTGAAACTAATACCTTCAACTCTGATAGTTCTATATTGTCCTTTTGTCACTCTTCCAACTACTCGAAAAGTTTCATCTGTGGTGAAGTGACCACAATGACTTCTTGATGCTTTCGAAATGTGATGAGAAACATAGATTCCTCTTGATTGAATTGCAAGCTTCATCTATGTTTCTTACTGTTTCCTGCATCCCATCCTTTATGAGATCACCTATATTTGCTTCAGGGTACATCTTCTATTTACCTTTATCTACATTGCGTACAATGTTTGAAGCTCTTGGTTGGATATCTGGTACAATTTTGATCAATGTTCTATTTGTCATTGGGCAAATATTATATCGATCCTTGGTCATCTTCAACGGATATGGTTTCTGACTTTTTGTCTCTCAGAATCCCATATAATCTTCTTTCTTCATGATTGAGAAGATGCATTGATCGATTATTGATCAGAATTGGTTCAACTTATACCTTGACCAACCTTCTCACAGGTTCTTTTATAATAATTGAGCTTCTTCTTTTCACTGGCATTACTTCTTCAATTACCTTCATCCTCAAATCCTCTTTTCGGATAGGTTGGGAAGGATTATGCTGAGCTGATCTATGTTCAACTTGCCTTTTCTTTTGTTGAACATCAGGTGAGGTGTTCTTTTTATGACTGGTCTTTAGCTTATTACTTTCTTCTACCAATCTAGAAGAGAGTTGTTGTTGAGGTTTCTTCTTTTCAAACACCAACTTCCTCTTAATTTCTATTTCTTTAGTCAATTTTGTTGGTTGTTCTTGCAAAATTGAGACCAAAGATCTGGTTGCCTGTGGAGCTTTCTTAGACTTTTCAGAATCTCCAACAAGAGTTAAACCTTTTCATTTAAACTTCGTCTTACAATACGCTCCCCCTCAGTCCTTGCTTTTCCCATAGAATCTGTGTCCTCCTTTTCTTTCAAACCCATTCTAGTGAGAATTGAAGCATTGATGATTCTTTTTATATTCATCTTCATTTTGTTTCCTCTATCAAGAAGGACTCCAAAATCTCTAAAGATTCTTGTCAGCAACATACCATAAGGTAATGCATTTAAGTCTCTTTTCGTCTTTATCATAAACCTTAAAATAAAGTGTGGAAGGTTTATAGGCTAATGATTGAGTAGATGAAACAAGCATTGTTCATCTATATTCGTCACAACATTCTTTGAACCTGTTCTTGGTAGAACGCAATGAAAGAGTAGTGTATGTAGAACCCTAGCCTTCGAAACAAGAGTTGACGCCTTCTTGTCCTTAGGCTCACTGCTAGTTTTCGATTAATTTTTGCTTTCTCTACACTGCTTTTAGTCATCCATCTTGTGGTATAAGACACCTCTGCTCTAACACATGGACATTCACTAACTTTCTCGATTAGCTCTAATGTTATGATAACCGACAGTCTATCCACCATTGAAACTAAGGTTTCGTTTACTACTTTTGCATCCTTCAAGAACTCATATACTTCATTCAGGTATACTGTTTCACAAACCTAAAAGAAGTTTTTCGAACCCATTGCTTCAATTTCTGATTCAATGTCCATCTTGTTATTCTTCAAGGAGTTGAAGTCAACATGCCTTCCATAAACCATTGATTGCTCCATTGGTAATCTGTAGACAATAGAAATGAAACACACTAATATCATCTGGGTCATGGCGTGTTAGACAATTGGTCACTCAACACAACCATATTCAAGTTTCACCTAATTTCTCTTAATCTTTCTTCATTCAAAGGCTTAGTGAAGATATTTGCCCACTGATGATTCGTCTCAACAAATTGTAGACTTACGATTCCCTTCTATACATAGTCTCGTACTTCGATATGCTTTACCCTCGAGTGTTGTATTGGATACTTCGATAGGTTGATAGTACTTGTGTTGTCACAGTAAATTGAGATACGTTCTTCTTGAATTGAGTAATCTTCTAACTGATACTTGATCTATAACTTCTGTGAGCAATGGCTTGCAGCTAAGGTATATTCAGCTTCTGCAGTAAATAGAGCAATTGAACTTTGCCTCTTACTTGACCATGAAACTAAATTATAGCCAAGAAAGTGATAGCCTCCACTTGAACTCTTCCTATCAATCCTGTCTCCAGTGTAATCAGCATCACAGTAGCCAATTAACCTGAAATCTTTACCTTTCTCATACATTAAGAAAAGATCAGTAGAAACTGAAAGATATCTCAAAATTCTTTTAACAACAATATAGTGAGATTCTCTAGGATCTGTTTGAAATCTAGCACACAAACAAGCAATAAATAGAATATCAGGTCTGCTTGCTGTAAGATAAAGTGAAGAACCAATAATACCTCTAAAAAGGGTTTGATCAACCTTCTTACCTGATTCATCCTTAGATAAAAGGTTTGAAGGGTGCATAGGAGTAGATGTAGGTATCACTTTTTCCATTCCATATTTAACCAATAGTTCTTTAATATATTTCTGTTGGTGAATAAAATTTTTTTCTTTGGTTTGCTTAATTTGTAACCCAAGAAAGAATTTTAATCCACCCATCATGCTAATTTCAAATTCACTTTTCATCAAATTCTCAAAACTGGAACATAACTTTTCAGATGTTGCACCAAAAATAATATCATCAACATATATTTGTATTATGATGAAATCATTCTTAATACATTTTCTAAATAGAGTCTTATCTACATGTCCTCTACTAAAACCATTTTCAATCAAAAAGGAACTTAAACAATCATACCAAGCTCAAGGAGTTTATTTCAAGCCATACAAAGCTTTATGAAGTCTATAGACAGAATTTGGTTTCTTAGAATCTTCAAAACCATAAACCTCTTCATCTATAAAACCATTCAAAAAGGCACTTTTCACATCGATTTGAAATAGTTTTATATCATGACAAATAGCATATGCAAGCAAAATCCTAATAACTTCTAATCTAGCTATAGGAGCATAAGTTTCATTATAGTCTATTCCTTTTTGTTGATTATAGCCTTGAACTACTAATCCTGCTTTATTTCAACTCACTCTACCTGACTCATCTAGTTTATTTTTGAAAACCCATCTGATTCCTATAATAGACTTTTTAGGTGTTCTGAGAACTAAAGACCAAACTTTATTCCTAGTAAATTGGTTTAGCTCCTCTTGCATGGCTAAAATGTAAGCTTCATCTTGAAGAGCTTCATCAATTTTCTTAGGTTCTATTTCAGAAATAAAAACTGCATGTGCTTCTCTTTTGAATTTAGACCTAGTTCTCACACCTTCTGAAGTTTCTCCTATAATCAGATTTTCAGGGTGAGAGGATTTATATTTCCAGTCATTTTTCAGACTAAGATTCTTCAGGAACATCTTCTACTTTTTCTAGAGGAACATTAAATGGTGACACATCTACACTATCAACTAAGGGTACTAATAGAATGTCATTATCAGTATCATTACTTCTATCTGGTTAAGAACCATCATCAAATTTGATATGAACAGTTTCTTCAACAGATTTAAAAGCAAGATTATAAACCCTATAAGCTTTAGAAGATAATGAAGATCCTAGAAAAATTCCTGAATAGATCTTAGAATCAAATTTATCCTAAGTTTCTTTTGTATTCAATATAGTACACTTGCAACCAAATGGATGGAAGTAAGAAATATTAGGCTTCCTTCATTTCCATAACTCATATGGAGTTTTATTCAACAATGGTCGCAGAAGTATTCTATTTTGAATATAACAAGTCGTATTTATAGCTTCTACTTAGAAATACTTAGGAAGATTCATTTCACACTATTTTGTCTTTCTACAACTCCATTTTAGAGTTTTAGGAGCAGAGAAATTATGAAAAATTCCATTCTCTTCACAGAATATTCTGAATTTTCATTTTCAAATTCACCACTACGATCACTTCTAATTCTAACAACAGTAACTCCTTTTCATTCTGTAACTTTTTGGAAAGATCTTTAAAACATTTAAAAGATTCATCCTTATGTGACAAAAATAATATCCATCAAAATCTAGTGAAGTCATCAACAATTACAAGACCATACTTTTTTCTACCAAGACTTATTATCCTAGTTAGACCAAATAAATCTATATGTAACAACTCTGGTGGTCTAGACAAAGTTACTGATGCGCGGCTTATCGTTCAATTAAAGAATTGATCCTCGGAAACCGGTCAAATAAAATTTTTACCAAGGATTGCAA
>JANTNU010000005.1:13243837-13254261 GCA_024752395.1 Erythroxylum havanense | reverse complement strand
CATGAATTGAGGGTCAACAAGTGCATAATCACTTAAGAAATTAGGGCCAATTTATAGTATAAATTTGGCTCAATCAGTTACAATATTTTTAGAAGAAAAAGATGTTTTAACCTATTTTCCTTTATGACAACTTTCACAAAAGAAATCCTTGTTAAAACTTATTGTTGGTAAACCTCTCACCAAATCATGTTTAATCAACTTAGAAATATGTTTAAAACTAACATGAACTATATTTTTTATGTCATATCAGTTTTTCTTCATCAGCTAATATAAAACAAGAAATATTTTGATTTTGCAAATCTTCTAAATTAATCTTATAAAGATTGTTTTGTCTTTTGGCAGAAAAGAATATAAAACCGTCCTTGTTTTTGACTACACAAGAGTTTTGATTAAAGGATACTTCAAAGACAAAATCATATAATTAACTTACATTAATCAAGTTATGTTTTAAACCTTCAACTAATAGAACATTATCAATAAATGCAAATGAATCTTTACCAATTTTGCCGATTCCAACTACTTTGCCCTGCTGGTTGTCTCAAAAAATTACTGATCCTTCCTTCTTATTTTGAAGATCTAGGAACATAGACCTTCTTCCCGTCATGTGTCGCGAACATCCACTATCCAAATACCATTGGTGCTAGCTGCTTTTTCCAAGGAAGGAGATCTGTAGGAGATATTATGTTCTTTTTAGGTACCCAGATTTTCTTGGGTCCTTTGGGGTTAGTCTAATAATTATTCATAGATTAATGATAAGGAGACTGGTGATATTTCTTTCTATAAGGAACAAAGTTCTTTTTATGATGATTATTACTTTTAGTAAACCCTAAACCACTCTTATCATTAGGGTGTCTATATCTCCCAATCATTTCGTTCATTTTCTTCATTCTTTTAGTAAAGGTTGATAAGGCTACTGAAAGAGAATTAATCCTTTGTTTCAACTTACTAATCTCCTCATATCTATCTACCATTACTTTTTTCTTCATATCGTCTACTTGTTTCTTGAGGCAGACGTTTTCTTTCTCTAACGCTTCCGTGTTCTTCAAGTTTTGTACATACTTTCTTTTTAAAGATCTATATTGTTTTAGTATAGTATGTGAATCTTTTAACAATTTTAAGTATGCATCTTGGAGTTCATTAAAGTTAGAAGTTACCTCCTCGTCACCTTCTTTTTTGGCTACCAGTTATATATTTGCTTGTACTGAAGCTTCTGAATTAGAATCAGATTCAAACGAGTCCAAATCTTCCCAAGTTGCCATCATACTCTTTTTATTTTCTTTATTTTTCTTTTTCTTTCTTCTAAGCAACGAACATTCAGACTTGTAGTGTCCTGGTTTGTTGCATTCGTAGCAAATGATAGAAGCCTTCTCGTTCTTGACTTCTTCTTTGTTATTTTTCTTAAAAGAAAAATCTTTGTTTCCTTTTGCTTTCTTCTTCCACATTCTTTTGATCTTTCTTGAGATAAAAGATAATTCATCATCATCTTCACTAGAGTCTTGTTCAGATTCACTGGTGTCATCATTCTTGATCTCTTCGATCTTCAGTGCTTTTGATGAAGAACTTCTATTTCTCTGAGTCTTGTGATTTTTCTGACCAGCCTTTAATGCTATCGATTTGTCTCTTCTAGATTTGTCTTCAACATTAAGCTCCACTTCATGTATCTTCAAAGAACTAAGCAACTCGTCAAGCCTTAATTTGCTTAAGTCCTTACTGTAGTGACTTTAGGTCTCCATCTTTTGGGCAGACTCCTGAGAATCTTCCTTACATGGTCTTGATTATCGTAGATTCTCCCGAAAGCTTTAAGTCCATTAACGATAGTTTGAAATCATCCAAACATATGATCAATAGACTCATCTTCTTTCATTTTAAACAGCTCAAACTGATGTATAAGAATGTTAATCTTGGACTCCTGGTTTGTTCCTTCATGTGCAATGGATAAGGTGCCTCACATCTCCTTTGCAGTTTCGCATCATGAACTTTATCATATTCACTTCTGCTTAAGGCACAACTCAAAAAGAACTTGGCCTTTGAGTTTAGTCAAAATCTCGCTTTGTGATCGGCTAACCATCTGGTACGTGCAATAGTATTTCCTTCATCATCTACTGGTACATATGGTCCATTCTCGATGATGTCCCAAAGATCAACGTGTGTGGATTCGATGAAGAGCCACATCATGTCCTTCCAATAATGATAGTCCTCACCATTGAACGCAGGAGGTCTTGTGACGAGGCACCTTCAGCGATAAAAACGTGTGATTCAGCCATGGATCTTTGTCCTCACTGTGTAAAGGTGGTTCTTAGAAACTGAGCTCTGATGTCAATTGAAGTAAATCACACGTTAATATAGAAATCACGTACAATATATGAAGTACATAAAAAGGAGGATTGAATTTTGTAATATTTTTGTGAATACACAAAACCTTTGATATTTCTTGAAAAAGGAACTTTTTCAAGTCTTAAAAGAATATCAAATAGTTACGTAGTTAAATCGCAAATAACATATAATTGTATAAGAAAAAGAGTAATTAAGATTAAGAGTAAAGAGCTAGAAGGTAGACACTGCGATTTTTATACTAGTTTACCCCAAACCTTAGGCTACGTCTAGTCCTCAGAATCCTTCTGAGTTTTCACTATACTCCGACAAATTTATGAGTATTCTTTCCTACCTTCCAAAGCCTTTTCAGGTCTCTTACACTGAATATTCTTTCTGCTATCTTAGCCTCTCCAGGCTCTTAGCCTTTTCTTTCTCTCACTAGAAATATATTATGAGCTTTTTGTTAAAGTAGAGTTTGCTCTTTAGTATTGCATTTTGAAAACAAAATTTTTGTAAGTAATAACCTGGAAGCTAAAGATTAAAAGTTGTTCAGTCTTTGACTACGACTAGTATTTACAGCCTAAGTCTCCAACCGCTTCTTGTTTCTTGATAACTGCTTCTTGCTTCTTGTAAAGACCGTTATTTAGTTGAGTTCTGTAACTAACTCAACCTGCTTCTTCTGTGTTTTTGAACTTCTTCTATGTTTTCGAAACTTCTTCTATGTTTTCGAGCTTCTTCTGTGTTTTTGCCACTTCTTATGTGTTTCGTCACTTCTTCTGTGTTTTCGTCACCTCTTCTGTGTTTCGCCACTTCTTATGTGTTTCGTCACTTCTTCTATGTTTTCGTCACTTCTTCTTTTTTTCGCCACTTTTTCTGTGTTTCGCCACTTCTTCTATGTTTTTACTGCATGCTTAACACACTCATCAAAATAGTTCATTTATTTCAAACATTATTATTATTTGATTATCAACAAAATTATTATTCGTAAAGTCTTTTTGACTTAACATTAACTTCCATTGATTGAAACATTTTTAGTGGTATTGATGTCTTTCCTTTTTTTACAGCTATCTTTATCTTCTTTGCCCAGGAATCATCTCCTTATGAAACTAATTTCTATCCATCATTATTTCGAGACTCAAGGCGTCCAACTACCACCTCCAACACTATCCTCGCCTCCATCACCATAAAGCTTTGTTCTAACCCTTTTTTTTAACTTTAGTCTTTACTTACTTTTAGTTTTATTTTAATTTTATGTCTCTTCTTTCCATGTGTGTTTGTTCGTCCCCTTCTCATATTAAGGACAATGTGTTATTCAATTATGGGGAGGGTTATGTGTTTTTCTTTGAATATGAATTTTGCATATTATATGATAGATATTAGGTTCCATTTTATGAATCGTGTCAATCTGTCAATGGCTTCGATGGATTGGAATTGATTTAATTTTAAGCATAGTCTAGTAGGTTTTAAAGAATCATTAGCTCGTAAATTAGTTAATTAGGTTCTTTGGTTAAATATACAGCTTAATTAGGATTTTGTGTTAAGTTGTAACCCTCTAAATTGTCACATTCATTCATAATTTAAGGTATTTTAACTTAAGTAGCTTTGCTAGTATTTTCTCATGGAAATGAGTAGCTAAAGCAACAAGGTAGGCAAAAAACATATTTTTGTTTATTGATTTTAAATAAATTAATATTACGTTGACCTTTAGGTTATGAATAGAGCTAGTAGTCAGTAGATAATGTGATGTAGCTGAGTAACCAAATCGACATGCATCACAAATATGTGGCTCCGCGTCAAAAGGCTATAATGACGTATCAACCAAGTAGCTTAATAAAAAATGACTTAGTTGAGTAACCAGATCGACGTTCATCACTAATGTTTGCCTTCGATTAAAAGACTAGGTCTTTGTTTAAATATTAAAAAAAGTGTTTTCTAATAAAAAACCTACTGAACTTGTAATAACTTGACTTTTCATGAAAACGTACTTAGAAATAGTTACAGAGTTTGAATGACCAACGAATTATTCATATGTGTGTGTAATTGGAAAGGGTAAATAAATTAACACTTGGATCTGGATTAATATGAATATTTAGTTTAAAATCCCTAAACGCAGATTTTACATGTTAATGATTTGATATAATTTGAATGATTGTGTTTAAAATTAAATTTATCTTATGAAGTTGAAGTCATTGTCTCATTACTACATTGCGTGTTGTGTGTTTGTTGTTTTATTTGTTTAAGGATAAGTGTGGGGATGTTGATAAGTGTGAATTGCATCATGTTTTAGGGCTTAGTTTGATATGTATTTAATGGTTAATTCAATCGTTTAGTATGTATTTAGGTTGGAATTGTGTTAGTTTGTTAATTATTTATGTTTTAAGTGTTTTATAGGTTAGTATAAGTCTTTGAGCTTAATTATTATGCTTTTGAGATACTTTGATGTGTTTGTTAGTTTTTCAGGGTCAACAGTGAAGAACCAAGAATTTTTGGAGAAATTCAGGCAAAACAACGACCCACGATCATGACACAATAGGCCACGATCATGACAAAAGCATTGAACTTAACCTACGATTGTGGTAGAAGCCTAAGACATGGCCTATGATCGTGACAAAAGGCTTAGATGTGGTCGACGATTATGGCATACAAGCCCACAATCGTGGCTTGTGTTGGGCAAACACAGACACTCAAAAATGTCAAGTTTCGAAGGATTTTTCGGATCTTTTGGACCTTGAAAAAACCCTAGAGCTGCTCAGAACACAAAAGGTATTTAAAGAATAAGACAAAGAAGAGGAGGGAGCTTTTGCATCAGCCACTTTCATAGAAAACCTAGTGTGAATCATCGAGAGATAGAGGAAAAGAAGAAGAAAGCGAGAACAGGAGAAGAAGTCGACTCGATGTATTTCCTAGATCAGGATTTTCTCAACGTCACCGCTTCTTGTCGTCCATTCAATTTCATATTTCCTATTATTTTCAATTTATTATTGTATAAAATTGGAATAATAGTTTATGATAGAATTTTTGGATGTTAATGTTGCTTCTAAACTCACCTTCAGGGTTTTATCTTTGATTTAATGAAATTTGATTCTTTATATTTTATCGGATTTATTGTGATTTAATTTCTGCAATTGTATAATTCGATAATAAATTGAGAAGGTGAATCAAGTGAAAAATAAATAAATTGGCCTAACGAGAGTTAGGTGATTTAATAGAACAAGAATTAAATCAAATCGGTAAATTATGCGAAGAGAGATCTTGTAATAGTTTCCGATAGTTTATTAGACAACTTCAGATCTAATTAAGGTTTTGGATAGGTTGTTAATTGAAAAATTGCAACTTCCATAATCTAATTAGGGTTTATAAATTAAGGTAATAGTTATAACTCGAGAGAGAGTAATCAACCCTAGGATCTTCTAGAAACAGTAATCTAGTAATTCATAATCGAGTAGGTTAGCATTAAAGATAGGTAAAATTCCCTTTCTCTCAATTGATAATTCCTTAGGTTGATTCTTGAGTGTGTGTTGGAACTGCTAATTTGTTAATATTTTTGTGATTGATTCTTAAATTGATTTGCTTGGTTGAATTGCATTCTTGTTTTATTTTCATTACAATTGAATTTATGTGATTTGTTTTGGCTTTAGATTTTAGGATTAGATTATCCCGTCTCGTGGGATTCACACCTTAAGTACTATGTGAACGACCTATGCGCATCATCTTTATGAACAAGCTTATGTCTCTCAACCACCTAGTTTTCAAGATCCTCACTATCCTAATCATGTATGTCATCTTCATAAAGCCTTGTATGGTCTTAAACAAGCTCCTAAAGTTTGGTTTCATCGTCTAAGTCAAAAACTTCTTAACCTAAACTTTACTTCCTCCAAGTCTAACCCTTCTTTTTTTATTAATATCACTTCATCTCACATCATATTTGTCTTAGTTTAAATGGATGATATTTTGGTTACCGGATCATCTTCATCCTTCATTTCCACCCTTATCTAAAATCTCTAGACTACCTTCTCCATTAAGACTTAGTTCGACTACATCATTTTTTCTTAGTCTTGAAGTCACTTCCATTTCCACTAGTATTCTTCTTAACCAAACCAAATACACCAATGATCTTCTTCTTTGGACAGGTTTTGATCATTCCAAACTTGTTCACACTCCAATCACTTTGTTGTTTCTTTTATCCAAAAAATTATGTCACACCCCTTTCTGATCCCTCTGAGTATCGAAGCACTGTTGTTGTTCTTCAATATATGTGGCGTACTCACCCTGACATTCAATTTGTTGTCAATAAGGTATCCTAGATTTTACATTGCCCCACTGATGTGCATTAGAGTGTAGTTAAATGAATTCTCTGTTATCTTTGCTCCATATCATCTCACAGCATTCACTTTTTTAGATCATCCTCACTTCAATTAAATGCCTATTGTAATGTTGATTGGGTTGGTTGTCCTAATAATCTTCACTCTACTTCTAGATATTGCATTTATCTTGGGCCTAATTTAATCTCTTGGAGTGATAAGAAACAACCTATTATTGCCAGATCTAGTATTGAAGCATTGCTCTAGTCGTAACAAAACTTTCTTGGATCACTTATCTTCTAAGGGAAATTGATTTCTCTAAAGTTACGTCCACTCTCTTGTGTGATAATTTTAGTGCTACATTCCTTGCTTTTGATCCAAGCACTAATGCATGTACCAAGCATATTGAAATTGATATCCATTTTGTTCGTGACCTAGTGGCTAACAAAACACTATCTATCAAACACATTGCATCTACTCTTCAAATTACTGATATTATGACCAAGCATTTATCCTCTTCAATATTCCAACGTCTTCGTCATAAGCTCATAATTACTACACATCATGAGCTTGAGGGGGGATAATAATGTTTGATTTACATGTATCTTTAAAAAATCAATATTTTTTTATAAGATTACAATTCAATCTTTGTAGATAAGCTTAGATCAATCTAGATTAGAATATTAGCTGTAATATTTTCTATAAATCTCTTTTTTGATTTTGTTTTTACTTGTATATAAAGGCTCACAGGCCCTTTACAAATATACAATGAAAGCAATAACACATCCTCTTATACATTCTTCACAACTGTCTTTACCCCTCCTACTTTTCTTATGAAGCAGTCACCTTCATTTTCACCTCCAAAGCCTCCTACACTACCATAACTTCCCTTGTTGACAATGGTTTCTCCTCTGTCAAAGTTGTTACTAGACATTATGTTGTGTCCTCTTCATCAATTCTCAAAATCAAATAAAATATTCCATAAAGCCTGAAGTTCACCCACCATGTGAATATTTACACCCCTTAGTCTCCGTTGACAAGTTCGACAAATCTATAGATAGGATGGATTTCTATTTACTTATTAACTATAGCAAACTTAGAACCCTTGATTTGTATTTACCTAGTCAACATATGACACAATAATAAAAGACAATAGATTTTGGCAACACATAAATACTTAGAATTATTGTTGTTATCATTGAGAATGTTGGGCAAAATGTCTATAGGAATGTTGGAGGCCAAGATAATTAAATGACTTAGAATGTATTTTTTAATAATCTATTTTATAAATATGGTAATAAATTTTTTTAAAAAAATATTATTTGAAGGGATTAAATTCATTAGACCCCTTTGCTTTTACAAATTATCAAAGTATCACTTAACTTTTGAAAACTATCATTAACCGTTTATGATTTTGCTTTTTTAAACCCCATCTCCCCTGGCATCAATGTCTGTCAAAAATCTTAAATTCAAAATACAAAAACTTCATATTAGGAATGTCACACTATAGGTTGCATGATTATTGTTTATCTTATTCAACCTACATAACATCTAGTGTTATGTGACATCATCTTTCCATCCTACACAATGTTGCTTGAAGTAGAGAAGAAGTACAAAGGCAACACAATTAAGGATTACGGGCAAATGAGAAATACAAACCATAATTAAAACTTTGGTCAAAAGAAATTATTGTAGATATAAATTGTCATCAATGATGCAGGGCGAAGTTGTAGTGTAGCGATCAAAGTGGAAGTCGCAATTTAGACTTTATCTAAGTAGGTTTACCATCTGGTTCTAGATTAGGGACTACAATTTGGGGATTCTTTAATTATTAATGTGAATTAGGTTAGAATTTAGGATGTTTTTGTTGGTTTCCCTTCATTTTCTTCCAGTTGATGGAAATCAAACAAAGGTTTATTAATGAAAACTTTTCAATCTTTTGGAATTGTACGTCATCATCTATATACTTACATAATCAAAATATATTAAAGCATAATAAAATGGTTGTAGAGAGAATAAGCAATAATATTTGACATTTTTCATAAGTAAAAAATGTGGTGAAGCTATTATAATTGAGAAAAGATGTTGCGTGAGAGTTTAGGAAGTTGTAATAATATATGATGAGAAGTTTTTGTATATAAGTTGTTGGTTCCATTATTATATATGTTATTTATATGATGATAATTTGTTATATATAATTTATTGATTCTATTTTGTATACGAGTTGTATATATGATGAGAAATTGTTATAGATAAGTTGTTGATGGTGAGGTTGTTATATATATGATGAGAAGTTGCTATATATAAGTTGTTGTATACATAATGAGAAGTTATCATAGAGGGGCAGCTAGGTATTATACTTATGGTTATAGTAGCAGAAATTTTTTGTAGTGATGAATGATGATGATGATGATTATGAAAAGGAATATACATATATTTCTCTAGTGATGGCTAGGCTCATTTACTGGAAGTACATATATGTTTCTTGCAAGCATTTTGTCTAGGTTAGTGATAGTAATATGTCTCTCTACATCTTTTAAATCAGTTGAAATGGAAAGTTTGTATTATAATGCTTGAACATATGAACATGGTCTTTTATAAGCCAACATATATGCAATGATACATTTAGTTATCACTACTAAGTAAATAATAATAGCCTAGTAAGTAATAACTTACGAATCATAAGTTATCTAATTGATAATTGTATTGATTTTAATGGCTAAAAAATTATTTGGTGTTGTTGAAAGTGAATAATTGATAGGGGTTTACCAGATTTTGATATGTGAAATCATCAATATCAACACTAGCAAGTATGCAACAATGTATATACTTAAGGCAATTATGGACTACAAACTCCTTTATAAACTTCTTAGATGTTAAAGAACCAAAAAGTAGATTCTTTGGATTTATAAAATATGGGGTAAATTCTATATATAAGTTGATTACTCTAAAGAGAGATTGTAATAAAATGATGAATATTTATCTTATTTATTACAAGTAAAGGATTATAATAATTTCTTTAAATGGTTTGGCAAAAAAATTATCCCAAGGAGTGTAGAAGTTATAAATGGTTTAAGAGACAAAAACATGTTAATGGCTTACAATAAACAAAAGGGAGGTAGTAAAATTAATTAGGGAGTTTGTAAACTTAGCTGAGTGTGGGTTTAATGATAGTGTCTTAGATTATGCTTATGTAGCAATTATTATTTATATATACAAGTAATAAGAAAGAGATAAGTTGTAAAGTTATGAAATTATATATTAAATAATATACTAAAATTATGATATTCTTACTAAATTATGTATTAAATTAATAAAAGTAAGTTGTGCTTTTATTTAACGCACATGTGCATGAATAAACAAAGCTGCCTTTCAATTAAAATCAAAAGCATTCAATTCAATATTGCATATGACATAGTCCATCAGAAAAGTAGTTAATAAATTAAAAAACAAAATGATTTCCTATACATGGTGTTGTAATTACATACATATGAGTTAGTCCATAACATCATCAAAAGATATAAAAGTAAGTTGTTCATAATTACATAAGACCTTATAAGTTGTTTATAAATAAATAGAGCCACATGTCTAAAAATTTCATATTGGTTGTCTATAAATACAAAAGACCATAAGATACACACATCCTCTAACATCCCGTTACTGTTAGTAAGGGTATTCTGGTAATTGGGTCATACTGATAGGACTTACTGCACATGTAGATTGAGCATGTTACTGGCCTCTAATTATAGAGGAACAGGTTTACTTTATATGCATAGTCATTTATACATAGGTACATGCATTCATGATTTT
>JANTNU010000005.1:13214212-13229164 GCA_024752395.1 Erythroxylum havanense | reverse complement strand
CTTATGTTCCAACCCATATCTCCGTTAATTCAATGTATCTTTCTAAAACATAAATATGAGCTCTAATACGATTATGTTCTAGACTGTATACTTCTCGAAAAAATCGTCATAACACTGGCACACTTATGTTCCAACCCATGTCTCCATCTATAAGAACATGTCCTAACACATAAACATATGCCGAGTCATATTTACTTAAAAACTTCCATGAAATATCTTTGTTCTTCTAAAGCACTTCAAGATTGCACTCGTTTATACAAGTCATATAAAAATCTCATACGTCTTTTTACTTTTGGTTGATAAATTACCAATATATTTATTTCAATTTATAATAAAAATGATTTTATTATGCTAAAATATTATGTTTATCTATTTACACAATATAATTCAAACTAATGAAAATATCCTCTAATTTGGAAAAGATTATGACTAAAAAAATCCAATTCATTTATTGCAAAAGGACCATAATAATTGGTTACACAAGACATCATGCACCCTTAATAAGTATTGATACTATATAATCATTAGAGATTACTTGTAAAGATAAAGGCACCATATCTCAATATCTAACATAATTTGAGGACAAAAAGGAGAACACCAATAAAAGTACACAAAAATGAGAAAAATAAACACATAGAATTTTAATAATAAACAAGTATCAATATCAAAACATAAAGTCCTTTCCACCCACTCCATTTAGTCTTGTGCAATTTCTTAACAAAGCATCAAATACAACCATACGACTGAAAAGAAGATGAGAATAAACTCCTCCCCGCTTTCACCCAAAGGGCTGTGAGATTATTTCAAAATAAGAATGAAAGAACAAAATATCTTAAAAGATAAATTTTAGATAGAGAAAAGTATAGAAATTAGGGTTTGAAATTATCCTTGGTAAAACTTTTATTTGATTTGTAGGTAAATAATAGAAAATGAGCAGATGAAATTGTAAAATAATTAACAAACATATGTTATAAAAAAAAAAGTTATCCACTTGGGATAATTATTATAAATGATTTAGTAACTACAAAAAATTATTAATCTTATACCTGAGAATGTGGAGTGTGCCACTAAACCCAACTGTAATTCAAAACTTCTTTTGTGTATAGTTATTATTGTGTAAAAGGATGAACTTGCAAAATTCATGCTGCCACAAGTACCAGTTACAAAGTTTTCTATACTTGAAAAGTAATTTCGTTCGAGAGACCAGCATGTCCAAGCTTGACAAAGCTTCAATTTGTGTGTAACTAACATTTGAAATCGGTGAGAACAATATTCGTTTATTTCAAAGAACAATTTTGTATAAAAAAAGATTCCTAATTAAAAAGGAAAAAGTTAACCTCTAACACACACTAGCTAGAGGGCTGAAACTCGGAAAGTTTGTTGGAGGCTGAAACTGGGCTCGCCCATGTCAGCGAAACTGGCATTTGGTTGGGCTGTATGTGGTCATGGAACATTAGGACTACAACAGTATGGCTTGGAATCAGAAGGAAGATTAAACAAGCCAGGCCTAAGCTTTATGGTCTTACAACGTACAACCATGAAGTATTCTAGGAGGGTCTCAATTTATGAGAAGGCGTCTTTAAGTCAGCTACTTTCAAACTAATTTTCGCTCGCATCGGATCAACCTGTAAGGAATAAATTGACAAGTAGATGCTATGTATTCCCTAAAGAAGACACAAAGAGTGGGCATTTGCATAGCTTGCCAGATATATTTTCAGGACCTGTCGATGACATTAGTTTTGATGAGAATACAGATTTATCTCACACAAAGGAACAAATGTGGAGGCTGATGATCTTCAGAAAAAGGTGAGAACGTATCGATCCCACAAAGCCCTCTTCTTGGCAATTTGCAGCCTTTGTGTGTAAACTACAAAAGCTAATCACTTTTTGCAGTACTCACTAACCACCTCCTTTAATGTCAACGCCAGCCCATCTCAAAACTGTACCAGAGCAAATCTACTAAGGTTCTTTTTTCCAAAAGGCAATCTAAATTGATTAATTTACCTAAGATCTAGATTTCTTTTTTTTTCTTTTACAAATTTGCATAATTTTGATATTAAAAAAAGCTATTGAAAAAGTTTGTATGGACCTCATTTTAATATTTTAAAAAAGGGGGTTGGAGCACTCTGCTTTGTTAGGATGTTCCAATCATGTTCCTCTTAATTTATGTGTGGACCACACGTAAATAGAACATAGTTAGAACTAATTAGCTGGAACAGAGGATCCGATCCCTCGAAGAAGTAGCTTCTAACAACTAGTTCTGGCTACTGTTGTACAGCTTGAGGACACTGACTTGTTACTGAAAACCAGAAGATATTGGCTTTAAACTATACATAAAACAGTTTACTAAGATGTGAATTCTTTTAACTTACTACCTAAGTAGAGGCTCTTTGATATAATTAAGTATCGTTACAGTGGACTATGCCATAGTTTCAAGTGAAGATTTTTTCAATCAAAGAGACTAGAGTGAAAAAATTCCTATGACATTTGCCAAATAATTATAAGCATCTCTTCTCTAAATTGAAAGAAGCATATGGTTGTATCCCAAATTGAATATTGATTTAGATTTCTTGTTTGAAAATATAAAATCTTCACTCTTAGCAAAAAAAAAAAAAAAAAAAAAACCCTAATTTCCATAAGACTGTTCTCGTGCTGTTGTCATTGTTGCACCTTTTAGCCTGGTACAGACATGGTAAACAGTAGCATTTTAAGAGCAATTGGGATAAGTTGATAGGCCATTTGCCATTTTCAATTTCAATCTCTAACTTTGTACGCTCTTCTCTAAGACCCTAGTTATGTCCGGCAGGAATCAAACATCAAAAGTCACTGTACCTACTGCATAAGAAGACATTGCAACGGACAAAACAAACAAAAAAGAGGAGGAGGGGTTTCTTAAGTGATTTTGAGTCAAACTAAAGGACAGTTTGGGGCATGAGGTTGGTTCAAGAAAGGACAGCTTCTTCCTCGATTATTCCAAGCATGTGGTGGACTGCTGCTGCTATGTCATCTGCTGAAGTGAGTTGGCATCCTTCTTCAAGCTGCATTAAGAATGTTCAAATTTTACTCCAAAATATCAATATCATTCCCTAAAACTATATGCAAAGAGACACATAATTGAGGTCCCATTGCTCTAACTAAAATGCCTACACCCGCTTCACTTATTCAGTTTGGTAGGTAGGACATGGCCCAATCTCTGTAAAATTACTTAAAGTCTCCTCACTCTACATATTAACAAGATCAACGTACTTCATTTTTCAAAAACAACACAAATGGAGGCCAAATGACAGTAAGAGTATATTGTAAAGCGTAAAAAGATTACCTATGGGATGGGATACACACCTTGGTACTGATCGAGCAGAGAACCAATGGGTCCATGGAGGTGACGTTGACGTGCAGAATCGTAAGGTAAAGTGCTTGGAATCCAGCGACTAACTTGGAAAGCTGTCTGGGCTTTTTTCTTGAGAGTATTCGAAGATTTGCATGGGTTTCTATCAGAGTGACCTCAATATCAGCCAATGCTACTTGACTAGTACTCTTTGATGTGTATTTGCTTGGCATTTCAGAACGATTGTACTGGCGAAACACAGAGAATTCTGCGAAAGTTGTTGTGGCATCCTCACGGGACCATCTGAATCCTTGGAGTGGTTGGAGCTTCTGAGCTTCCAGGGTTTGCAATTGGCGCTCAAGCCCCTTCACAAATTCTATGGCACCACCTACTATGGAGGCCTGGTCACCCTACATTTCACCAAGTTTTTTAAGTACATGATCATCACTAAGTAAAACGAGAGAAGCGATTAGTATCCTTGTTACCAACTTAAAATCGTTTATATTTCATAGTGGAATGGGTTATGAGAATTAGAATGCAATTCTAGTACTTCATGTTCGCGAAGAAGTTGAAGAATCATCATGTTTGAATCTGTATAGAAATTAACAAAGACCATGGTACAGGGAGCTCTTTTATCATAGCAAAAGTGAAGTAGAAGAATCACTTAAGAGCTTTTGATATAAACTTGAGCTCCATCCTCCATACCTAAGTCACGAGAAAACAAGAATAAAGTAAAAGAAGGGCAAAAGGCAGTGGTGGAGCCAAGTCTAAGAAAAAGTGACTGGCTTCTGAATTTACCAGTATTACGTTATCTTTCACAGAATCATGGCCTGAATTCTAGTTGGCAAGCAGCTTTCCTTACTCTTGTGAACACCAACTTACTTTCTTTAACAAAAAAAACTATTGCTACCTCTAGCTTCAGACAAGAGATACCATGAGTGACAAGTGAATCGATAAGCCATAAAGAAGAGAAGAGAAGATAAGATATGATGAGCAAAGGATATATATACATATATATACAAGGAAAAACACAAACCCTTTGGACATATGATTCAGGCATGAGAGACTTCAAAACCGCGAGATGCTCATTCATCTGTTTTCGCCGGTTCCTCTCAACAGTAATGTGGGTCATCCTCTGTGTCTCGGCTTCTTCTTTGTTCTTGCATGCCCTTGGCTTTCTTCTTCTTTTCTTGCTTGCTTGCACAGCCAGAGTTGTCTGGTTTTGGTCCAAAGGTTGAGGTCCTATTAAGCGTTTTTGTTCAGTTGTTGATGTAGAGCTAGAGATATTAATCACACCACCTCCATGGTCTTGAGGCTTCACAAGAGTGTTCTGTATGAGGAGACTAGAATCTAGAGACTCATAGCTGGTGTACGGAGTGGCAGAGATGGTATCATGGATGACGAAGTTAGAGAGGTCATTAGAAGATAATGCTTCTAGTAGTGCCATATCCCTTCAAAATGTTCCCTAAAAACCCTCTTGGAGTAGTATCTATTTATATATAAATATATTTGTTATAAACAAGTACTGATAATTCAATGACAAAAGCACCAATTTATAACAAAACCCCATCCCTGAATGATCATGTCTGTGGAAAGAAAGACAGAAAATGAAGAAGAGAGGACGAAAATGAGCGAAGGGTAATGAAAAATAACGTTTACACCGCCATAATAGATATAGTATAGTAGCTATTGTAGAAATATAGACAGGGAAGAGAGAGGGGGCAGAAAAGGTATGGAGCTTTTCTGCTCGTCAATAGTGACAGAAAAAAGGAAGGACTCTCTCTTTCATATCTTTGCTTTAGGTCACCTTCCTCAAAAATTAATCAACAGAGAGGGAGAGGGACCAAAATCTATATGGAAATGTGCATACAAACAACAGAAGCAGCAGTGGTAAGGGCTCATACCTGTGTTGGGTTGTGCACCTCGACTAAGATTCTCATGCAAATTATTAGTATACATCAATATAATATTACATGTACTAATTGTAATAACTAGCACAGAGCCTACTACGAACTCAAGATTATACATGAAAGGGTAAAAACGAAGAAAATGTGAAATACATGATTTCAAGTCCATTCCGACTTTTGAAGTAGTTTTTGACGCCCAAACAAGCTCCAATCCTTCCGGGATAGTTGAGGAAGTTGTTCATTGTCATTCGGTCTAGACCATTTTACAGTTTCTTCAAGGGCCACAGAATTATATGCTCACGAATGATATGAATAATTGCAGAAGACCTTAACTTTTATATAGTTTCTATATCGGACTTCCCCATCACAAAGTTGATATAGATCAGGTCTACACTGAAAGGGATTCATTTTTTACCCGTACTTCGACCCATTAATTTAGATCATTTATTGGATCACTTTATTACCTTTATCTGGATCAAAATATGTAACTTAACCAGTAATTTATTGAAAACCAAACTTAAAATTAATAGTTATCCACTTAATAAATGCCCTTAAGGGCAAAAATGTCTAACAATCTCCCCCTTGAACAATTATTAATTGCAATTTTGTCAAGTTTAAAACAGTTAAGAAATTCAATTAAGTCATGTTACTGTATTGGTACCAATTTACAAAAACATTCGATCCAAAGGTAATGAAAGTCTAACATTCCATCCTGCAAAGCTTTCGATACTGAAAAATAACAAACACATGTGTCATGTGTGACACAAGTTCAATAAAATCATACATATATAATAACGCACTAATATGAATGAAAAAATAAAGTGTGGTAAACTAAGATGATACCTATATGATCTAAAATATATCATCTTCATCTATAAGTTTCGATTTCTCCAATTTTATGCTAAATTGCAGCAAAGAAATCATATTTTCTCTCACCGAATGCTAAACAACATTAAAGAAAACCTTTATATTCTCCAATTAAATGCTAAACTGCATTAGAAAATCTTTATGAGATCAAACTTTGTATCCCTCTATGTCATATGAAACTTTAAAAGATATCCAAATGAACTTTATGTGTTTAATGACATAGACTTAAGGTAAATCTTTATAAATGCCCATTAACCTTTAAAATGCTTAAGATCAACACAGATCTTAATGTTTCCATATGTATTATGACTATATACAAAAGCAGTTATTACTGAAGATAAAAGAAAATGATTATATTTGTTAATAAATAACCATAATGTCATAATACATCAAAATATACAAAATTTTAAGGAACAAATACAATGATCCCTAACTACTGTTGTGTGAGGACTTTAACATGTCCTTACTGGATATATGTCTCACAAACACTAACGGACGAAGTTCTTTAGTCAAAGAATCAGCTAACATCTCCTCAGTCCTGATGTGTTCCACTTCAACGTCACTCTTTGAATCAACTCCTTTATATTCAAATACTTGACCTCTAAATGCTTAGACCCTGTGATACTCTTGTTTTTGTTACTGAACAACACTCCAACAAGATTATCACAATACAACTGAATGGGTCTAGTTATCGAATCAAATCGCCTGTGTAGCAGCGTCATAATATGCAACAAACTCTACATGCATGGTCAAGGAAGTTACTAGTGTCTGCTTGATACTCTTCCATGATATTGCACCATCTGTCATCATAAAAAAGTATCCTAATGTGAATTTGCGATTATCTGGACATAGCAAAATCGGAGTCTATATACCCTATGAGGTTCAAATCGTTGACTTTCTGTATATCAACATATAATTTTTGGTACCTTTTAGGTATCTCAACACCCACTTAACTGCGTTCCAATATTTCATACCTAGGTTGGCCAGATATCGACCTAGCAATCCAACAAAAAATGTAATGTCTGGTCTAGTGCACACCTGACCATATATCAGGCTACCTACTACACTAAAGTACAGGACATTTCTCATAGCCTCTCTCTCAACTTCATTCTTTAGACACTGCGCCAAAAATAATCTTTCACTATGAGAGATAGGTGCTACAATAGGTCTATAAATCAATCATATTAAACCTTTGTAGCACTCACTCAATGTATGCTCTTTGTAAGAGGTTCAGGGAATGTTGAGATCTATTCCAATGAATCTGCATATTGAGGACAAAAGATGTTTCACCTAAATCCTTCATGTAAAAATGTTTGGGCAAAATTTGTTTTACTTTATGCAACATGAACAAATCATTTGACATGAGCAAGATATCATTGACATCCAATAGTATGAACATGACTTTGCTATCGCTGACCTTATAATATAAGTATCTTTCAACTTTGTTCTCCATAAAGCCAAATGAGGTCAAAACCTCATCAAACTTTATGTACCACTGTCTAGAAACTTGCTTCAAGCCGTATATTAATTTACTCAACTTGTAGACTTTGTCAGTTGCATCTTAATCTTGAAAACCTTCAAATTGCTTCAATAGACATCCTCATAAAGGTCACCATTCAGGAAAGCGGTCTTAATGTCCATCTGATGTAGCTCTATGTCATAATGAGCTACTATTGCTATAATCACTCTAAATGCATCCTTAGAGGACATAGGAAAGAAGGTAATATTGAAATCAATGCCTTCTCTCTGAGTGAATCATCCTATGTGTCCTTCTTGATCTTAAATAGCTACTTACAACTGATAGACCTGCAATGTTGAGGTAAATCAACAAGCTCCCACACCTTATTATACCTCATAGCTTACATCTCATTCTTCATTGCTTCTCACCATATATCCGTATGAGGTCTAGAAACGACTTATGTAAAAGTCATTAGATTCATAACATATCCTATATCATAGTCTTATTCACCTAAATACACTATGTAATCTAATGAGATAGCAACTCGTCTCTCTTTAGTAGATCCGCATAATTGCACAAGCTCTTGTACCTCAAAAACCTATTCCTGAATAGAAGTAGGTTCATGTGCCTGTATAGGCACGATACTTGGGGCTTCATCCACCGAAAATAACTATATGAGAGGTTGTTGATACACAATAATTGTAGTATCCATCCTACTATCTTCTGGAGGATGCGAGGATCCTCCCTCATCATAGACATTGTGTTTCAGAAACTTTGTCATCTGTGATTCCACTATTCTGGCTCCTCCTTCTCTATAAATAAATCTGTAGCCTTTAAAGTGGTCGAGATAACCTACTAAATAGTAACGAGTTAAATGAGATTGCAATTTACTCTTATGAGGATTAGACAACCTCACCTCAACTGGGCATCCTTACACACGAATGTGTGCAAGGCTTGGCTTCCAACCTTTCCAAGGTTCAAAAGGTGTCTTTGATACTAACTTGTTTGGGACTCTATTTAAAATATATAATGTTGTCATGATGGCTTCACCATAATGGTATTCAGGTAGGTTAGCCCTCCTCTACATTGGCCTCATTATGTCCTTTAGGGTGGGATTACGCCTTTTGACTACACCATTTTGCTCAAGATTACTTGATATAGTGAACTGAGCCACTATTCCAACCGATTTCAAATACTTGGCAAACGGATCTTTTTCTTATCCTAGAACCCCATGTCTACCATAATATTCCCCTCCTCTATTAGGTCTGACAATCTTTATTAAGTTTTCCAACTAGTTTTCAACTTCAATCTTAAAAATCTTGAACTTATAAAGAACTTCAGTCCTCTATTTAAACAAAAACACATAACCGTAGCGGGAATAATCGTCTATAAATATCAGGAAGTATCTGGCATTGCACAACGTGACTATATAAGTACCACTAATATCTACATGTATGAGGTCCAATAAATCAGAAGTACGAGTTGACTCCTTTTTTTTATCTTGGTCAACTTACACCTATAATAATCGAAACATATCTCTAAATCACTGAATTCTAGAGTCGGGAGAATGTTATCCTTTATCAATCTCTCAACCCTCTCCCTGGAAATGCGGTCAAGATGTTTCTGTCACAATATGTATGACATTTCCTTTATTAAGGTTCTCTTTCGAGTAACAGGTTCAGCAACATATGAAGAGGTATACATTTTATTAGGAGTAAGACACATTATATATAATCCGTATGATAAGAAGGCAGTATCAATATGTTTTGTATTGATAGAAATATTTACAACTGTATTATCAAATACAAAACGAAAACATTTTTTATCCAAAACTGATATAGAAATCAAATTCTGTCTAAAAGATGGTATATAAAATGTGTCTCATAAAACCAGTACAAACCTTGTGTCAAGGTTTAATCCTACATCCCCTACGTACAAAACATCCACCTCTTCATTATTGTCGACCATTAGCTTCTCCTCTTCTTTAGTTGCCCTTCTCTTGGATCTGAACCCCTGCATTGTGGAAGTAAAGTAGTTAAAAGCTCCACTATTTAAGCACCAAGAACTTGATGTGGTTAGACATTAGATTCATGAATCATGAAGGCCAAGGAGTTCCTTGACATATCATGTTTGACCTTCCATAGCTTGTACTTCTGGCAGTTGGACTTCCTGTGTTCCTTCTTCTTGCAAAAGAAGCATCTCATACTCTTAAAGTCATGTGGGCCCTTCGCAATACTAGACTGCCCACTCTGAATTTGAGGAGAGAGGGTTTGGGTTTCTTACCCTTACCCTTAGGTTGCAAGGGTTTGTCCTTTCCCTTACCCTTCGTAGTTGCATACATAACTAAATGAGGAGAACTTCCGATCTTCTCCTCTACTACAGCACACCTGGAAATCAAAGCATTGATGTCCCAAGTCTCATCCTGTGAGATGTAAGAGGTTGCCAACATCTCAAACTCCTAAGGAAGAGTTTTTAATGACTGATGCACTATAAGCGAGTCAGCAATCGATATATCCAGTGCTTTTAGCCTACTTTGCAGATGCACCATCCGAATGATATACTCCCTAATGCCTCCCTCTCCAGTGTACCTGATAGAAAACATCTCCTTGTTTAAGGCACTTTGCTCAGCATGAGAAGAGACCTTGTACTTTTGGGATACATTGTCCATGAACTGCCGCCCTACTGTTACATCTGACAATCCGCTCAATAGATGATTAAGTATCGACCTCCGAATGGTCAAATAGTACAACCTATTTGACCTCTCCCAGATCGCCATTGCTGCTTTGTCAGCTTCTAAGTTGACATCTGTAAATGGGGGAGGCCTCTCTATATGCATGGCCATGTTGATGTCTGCTATCTCCAATGCGAAATGCACGCCCTTCTTCCATTTCTTAAAGTTGAAACCATTCAAGGTTTCAATGGTGACAGCATTGTTGTTGATTGAGAAGGTAACTGAAAAATAGAAAAGACAATGTTAAAAACAGTATAAATGCAGGACAACAACGATAACATCATCAACAAAGAGAATCTGATCACACGTATTATGAAACACCTGTGGGCCGAATACATAATATACGCAATTAGACCTCTACACATAAAAGTGATCAAAGTACAAACCATCAACTCTCATGACACTGCCACCTGTGGGTGAATAGATCATTTGAACAACGATTTTCTTCTATCTAATGTCTTTATGTACATCTTAAAATCTCATATAAGGTAAACACCTGTGAAAAAAATAACTGAATATGAGATCAGAGACATCCCCCAACACATACGCAATACAATTCAAATACTGACTTAAAAGGCCATTGTAATGACTACAATCTTACCAACACCCGAAAAGACAACAAACACAAAGGATATATCTTTATGTCATCCTCACATTCTATATGGGCATAATGTATGTGAAAATTAATTATAAATGCAAAAAATGAATGCACAATCAAATAATCGCATACAAAAGCTGAAAACATTGTCTTTAAACTTTATTTGAGAATTTTTTTTAAAATAAAAAATTTTCAATGAAAGTGTCTATCATACTTTCCTGAATATTGAACTTGCTGCACAAGACATAAAACTTTAAGTGTCTCCTTTATGTATTGTTTGGAATACAAAAATGCACTCAAAACTTGCTTTAAAAAAGGTTTAAAAACTTTTTCGAAATCCAATTATCAACGTAATAAATCCAAAAAATTGAAAAAACATTGTAAAATTTTTCCGAATCCAAAAACGGACTCAAAACACCTCGCGATAGTATTATGGGAATTTTTTAAATTTTGTGTTTTATTTTTTTTTAAAAACACTGTAGCAGAGGCCATATGATTGACGTCAGTATGGCGTTAGTCAGCTGACGTGGCAAGCCATGTCGAATTGCATGTGGGTTGCATGCGCGTAGACACGTGTCACAAGCGTCTGACTACCCACCCGCACACGCGTAGTTACTATACGGTGTGTGCGTTGCACGCACCAACATGTGTCCCAGATCTGGCGGTCCATGTGTTGCAATGGATGTGACTCGTGTCATGCTCACACCTGCGATTCGATGCCTGTGGGAGCACGTGCCACGTGAGACGCATGCAACTCGCGTCCTTCCTCACAGTGCCACTTGGCAACATGCGCCAGCCATACTGCCCCTCCCTTGACCCCTATCACAGTGTCCGACGCGTGCATTGCATATGCCAAACGTTGCGTCACCCTCCGACGGGGAGGGTTATTTTCGGCTACCCGAAAGTCAATTTTTCATTTTGTTTGGTCCGTTTTCGACCCGTTTTTCATAATTAGTCTTATGTATATTACTTTTACGTAATTATTTATGTAAAAAAGTTGAAAAACGAATCAAAAATTGAAGAAAATTGTAATGAATGAAAACTAAAAAAAACTTCATTTTCTGTCAACCCGATCACATAACTGCTCTAATACCACATGTAATGCATAGCACAGACCTTATTACGTACCCAGGATCATGTATGAAAGGGTAAAACGAAAGAAATGCAGAATACCTGCTTTTGGGTCCGTTCCAACTTTTGAAACAATTTTTAACGTTCAAACGAGCTTCGATTCTCCCGAGACAGTAGACGAAGTTGTTCACTGTCATTCAAACTAGGTCTTTCTACAATTTTCTCAAAACGTGAGCTCTCTTAACGGATCAGAAAACTATATACTCGCGAATGATATGAGTAACTACAGGAGACCTTAACGTTTATATAACTTCTGTATCGGATTTTCCCATCACAAGTCTAAAATGGACCAAGTCCACACTGAAAGGGATTTATTTTCCACCCAGACTTCGACCCATTAATTTAGATCATTTATTAGGTCACTTTATTACCCTTATCTGGATCAAATTACATAACTTAACCGACAATTTATTAAAAACCAAAATTACAATTAATAGTTATCCACTTAATAGGAGGAAGATAAAAATGCCCTTAACGGCAAAAATGTCTAACACTAATGGCAACCCATGTCACTCCATAAATGTTAAGCTATTAATTTTGTCTCCTCTAGTCCGTTGATCTCGCCACTTGCCAATCCAGTGGTAAAGATCAACAGAAATATATGAATGATGCTAAGTTTGCCTTCAACATACGTTATTTGCTTAGCACAGCTCACTCTATAGTCCATAGTCAATCTCATTGCTGTATAATTGCCTTATTTGCTCTATTTGTAAATAGTTACTCATTCCAAATCTAGAGTGATGAATAATGTTTGTTCATGCCTAAGGAACCAACAAAAAGAACCCACGGGACAAGAACGCTCGTAGCTCAATGCCTTTTATTTACCTCCTTTTTCCCTTATGAAAAATCTTCCAATTAATCTTTTAAACTTTACTAAAAACTTTTAAGTATGTCTTCTAGGTTTAGTATTGAGGCTTACTCATTGCATGTGGTTAATTCTCTTGATTCTGTCGTTGTTCGCCTATCTGATTTCAGGATTTATTACACAAGAGAAGCTATGTATTATCAGTTTTTCTAGATTGTAAACTTTATTGACACCCCTCGAGACTATAATTCATCTGCATATGTTTTAACATCTATTTGCAGAGTACTTTCTCACAAGTTGGTGTTGTTGGATAATTTTCTGTTTTTTTTTTAATCTTTTAGATCAAATTGTTCAAAATTTAACCTAAAAATGTTTGAGAGACTGTAGATGAAAACAGTAATATTTCTTCTTCTTCTTCTTCTTCTTACCATATAAATCAATTAAATTTCATTTTAATCATATATCTAAATAAACTTAAGGTGATTAGATCAGACTTCGCCGAAATCTCTAGGCCAAATTGTAAGGAATGTTCTTACAATTTCTTGGCTCTTGAATCCTTATAAATATGAAGTTTGGTATCCTCTATGCTCTTTTCACCCTTGCTAAATGATTCAGTGCAATAGTCATTAGATACGCATTGGAAAATGAAAGCCTCAAAATCAACTAACTAATGAGTTAATCCGACACAAAATTTGTTGCTCTACAGGGAAGTTTGTGCCTGGTGTGTAGAATCAAAAGATGACAACCAGATGGATCAGATCCCAGCAACCTTGTATAGCACAAATCGACAGAAGTCACCTCAGACTAGGCTCTTTGTTCCATATTATGCATGGGTGTGGGTGGGGAGCAGATCTTCTGTACCACCTATACTGTGCCCCCTGTGCTACAAATGATCCAAGCCTTAGATTAGACTCTAATGAATGGCTTGGATCATTTGTGGCACATGGGGCACAGCATAGGTGGTACAGAAGATTTCAAGCCGTGTGACAGGTCATACAAATATTGTTCTGACACGAAATTGCCTTCACAGACGGTAAAAATTATTCATCCCTGTTTGTAGACGACTTACTGCCCACGTCATTGGCTAAAGTCATAAACAGATCATCCATGTTAGATACAAATGGAATCCTGACCTTGAATCAGGTCCATAACCGTTGAGGTTCTTTCATATTAAAAACCCATAACTCTTTTGTATTGTGTCTATGATTATAATGATTGGAGAGGTTGATGAAGAAGAAGTAACGCAATAGTTAACTACCCTCATCTGTAGGCATACATGTATGTATAAATGCGTGCAGACGCATAGCGTATTCGAAAAGTACAAATGCGTGCAGACGCACAGCGTATTCGAAAAGTACAAAAGCGTGGGGAAAAGGAGATAGAGCTAAGGGCTTCTTTTTTCGCCCTGAATAGTAAGAGATTATGCATCATGACCAGAACGAAGATTGTAGCTTTTATACGGCGATGAGGACGAAAGTTGGAAGGTAGACAGTGGACCACGGTCCAAGTGTCAGAAAATGCAGAGAATCCATGTGCCCATCAGCTTTCCTGCCAAGCTCCATTCTAGCAACGATCCAAATTCAACTTTCTTCTCCATTTTCCATCCTTTGTTCTTCCCCTTAGCACCTAATACTTCTAAAACTTTAAAACTATTTTCAGACTGGTCCTATCTTCACTCATCTCTCCTCGCATGAGGAATGGACATAGAACATGCGTCCACCAAAGCACTCATGCATGTATTCATCTACCTTGCATTATAAAAAATCAAAGTACACTATACATGCAAATTACATGTGCAAGCTGATGCGAATGCCTGATACCATGTCCAATCTATATGATCCCATCAACGTACTGTAACCTCACCATAAGTGGTTGTACACAATCACAAGTCTAAGAATCAAAATTTGCGCCCGTTGCAACAATTTTTTTATACAATGATTACCAAAACTTCAACCTAACACCATAAAAATCTGCTAGTCCAGTCAAAATGGATAACAAATATGCATAAAGAAGCAAGACAACCAACGCTAAGAAAGACGATGCGGACAGTGTATCCATGGATAAGTTAACCAGCCCTGTCAGGATATTTGCCTGAAATGGAAAACGAAGAAATTTCACCAGCAGGAGGA
>JANTNU010000005.1:13056413-13066560 GCA_024752395.1 Erythroxylum havanense | reverse complement strand
GTCCATTTTATCCTTCCTTATAGGCTTATGTCCTTTTAAACTTAAGTGTCTTGTCAAAAATTCCCTTGAACATTCTAACATAACATTTTCTTCTAGAAAAATCTTCTCTA
The DNA here is from genome assembly GCA_024752395.1 of Erythroxylum havanense. Classification (NCBI taxonomy): domain Eukaryota; kingdom Viridiplantae; phylum Streptophyta; class Magnoliopsida; order Malpighiales; family Erythroxylaceae; genus Erythroxylum; species Erythroxylum havanense. The sequence continues at coordinate 13,066,450 of JANTNU010000005.1, read as the reverse complement.
TTGTCTTACGTTTCCAACAACACCAAAAGCATTCAATTTGATTCAATAGTGTGAAAGCTATACTCTAATATCTTCGAACTGTTTTTATTTAGAGATAGTACACTATACTCAACTTATATTCAAAACTTGAAACTCTTAGAGTCCGATTCAGAATTTAATTATTCATATAATTTGTATCCCTATTTTTTTAGTTTACTCCAAATCAAAAATCATCTCATTTGGAACTCTACATATCAAGATATCATTAAAATACTGAAATATGTCCAGTAAAACATCCAACTCATATTCTTCCAACCGAACCCCTTATTTTCTTTTAATCAATATTTTTCAATTCAACACCAAAAGCTACTAATTTTCGTGACGAGCTATAAAAATTCAATAGGAGTCTATTGCTTCAAGAATCACCTCATTCGGAGGTCGGATGACGAAGTTATGGCCAAAAGAATCCAACATATTAATGTCCGTAATCAATTTGTACCTCTCTTGGCGTAATTCCCATAACGTTTTCTACAGATGTCGGATTGAGTTTTTTATTAGACCCTTAGAAACAAAACTTCTATATCTACAACTTTCATGAAGGCCATAAAACTAAATTCTACCTCTAAAAGAATCAAAAATAGGACAGAATATGACGATACAAACTAAGATGATGAACAGTAACTTCGTTTTAGTTTTGGATGAACAGTACTTCGTCTTAGTTTTGAATGAATAGTACTTCGTCTTAGTTTGGATGAACAATAATTCATCTTAGTTTTGATAAACAGTACTTTGTCTTAGTTTCTGATGAACAGTACTTTGTCTTAGTTTTGGATGAATAGTACTTCGTCTTAATTTCGGATGAACAGTAACTAAGACGAAGCAATATTACAATTTGTAATACTCATATCTCTCAACTCCGACATTCAAAATTTACAAACTTTATATCGTTGGAAAGAAGGAAATATCATCTACAACTTTTATGAAGAACTTAAAAACAATTTCTGCCTCTATAAGGATCAAAATTCCAAATCAATATGGTTGTCCCGAAAGTTCCATCCTAAACAGGACGATGCGACATTACAACTTGTAATGCTCATATCTCTTAATTTCGAAATCCAAAATTTACAAACTTTATACCGTTGGAATGCTGGAAAGATAAGTTACAAATTTCATAAAGACAATTTTATCAAAATCGCTATAGATCAACCCAGAAAAATCATATAACTTTCAGATCAAAAATCCCAACTCTCCACTACTATTCATTCCCAAAATTTTCAAACTTCAAATTTTCAAAAACTAACATTTCAAACTTTTATTTCTAGTTTTTCTACTCCATTTCAATTAAATCATTCACTATAAATTCGTACTACTCCAAAATATACAAGTTTAGTAAAAAAATCATCAAAACCTAAAATACATAATCAACCTATTCATGCTTTGTTATTTCTGCATTTTCAACTTTCATGCTCAAACACTATTCTTCCTCTCAACTTCTATTTACACAATCTTTCTCACTCTAGACCATCATATTACAATTGTTTTTCAACTTAAAAACCATTTTATTGGTTATCTCTAACACTCACATTTTCAAGTACACTCATCATCAACTTACTACATTCACTATCTTAATCTTGTATATCATTTCAAATTCAAAAATTCTCATTTTCTTCACTCATAACTAATCACTAATAATTTCTCATTTAATAGTTCGAACTTTCAAGAAAAGTATGAGGTCCAACATTATAAGTTATTACAAATGATGTTTCAAAGGGGTCAAAATTGAAAATCTAGTCATTAAATTTCCAGTAGTAACCCATGTTATCGAAGCACGTCAGAAAAGGTCAAGTACAAACACATCTGGTCAAGTACAAACACAAAGATTTAGTGAAGGAAAAATAAGAAATTGTTTGGATTCATAATTATTTACTGCTTTTGAAGTAACTATTCAGATTAAGGATAAGTTAGTTACTTTAGATGAAGAAATCAATCAGATAGTTGATGATCGAGATAATGTGACTAGGAATAAGCCCAAGTTTGAATTTCTTCAAGGGGCACAGGAACTACGTGTTTTACATTTTTGAAGTATAGTTTGATGTTTTCAATTGCTAAAAAAATTAAAAACAAACATTCAAAGGAGATATCATTTAGGCTTTATGAGTTTTCTGAGGTTCAATTTATTGATATGTACATGAGGCTATGCTTGATGATCAAGTTTATGAATTTGATCAGTCTTATGAAGATGGAATTGAAATGAGAAATGATATATTGGCATATGTATTAACTGAATGTAAATTGTCATTTTGGTATACTTATGATTCTTCCACTACACCTATTGTGATTTTTATGCTTCTTTATTGGTTGAGATTGATCGCATTGAAGGTATTCTTCGTTTTGGGTATTGTTTTATTCTAAGGGGGAGACATCAGATTGTTTTTGGTGATTGTTTAATTCAGAGGAAGATTTGAAGATATCTCTACAACTATTAATATTGCTTTTTAACAACTTTTTATCCTAAGGGGGAGAAATTTTGATGATTGTTCATTATTGTTTCTTTGGATATTTCTTGAACTTGAAGAATTTGATAGATGTTCTTTGGAACTTGATGTTGGATTAAGGGAGAGTTCTTTTCTCATGTGGATTATACGTCTAATTATTTTATTTTGGGTGTGTTTCATATTTGTGACAACCAATGTCAAAAAGGAAGAGATTGTTAAGATTTATGGTACATATCTTATCATTTGATTTTGACATTTTTCGATAATTAGACATCCAAGTTAATGTTGATGCGTTTAAAATTCAAATCAAAGTGGGGATAGAATAAAATCTACTATCTTGGATTTCATTGGTTGATTATAATTGTCTTGAAGGATGAAATTAAAAAACTATCTTGGATAATTTTTGATAAGAGATTGTATCAAGATAAAAGTTTTTCTTATGAAGAGTCCTAAGTGAATCTCGTTGAGATTTGGCTAGGTGTGCCTACTGCGATGTGATCTCCCCTGTTTTGATAGTGTGAATGTTTTTGGAGGGTGACATTATTTGTGATGTAGTTGTTTTTCTTAATTTAGATAATCATGCAACCTATGTTGTGTATGGGTATGCTTCATTTTCCTTAGTGCGTCGTTGGTTGAACAAGGTTTTCTTTAGAGGTTGCTGCGTTTTCTATTTGGTGCCTTTGTCATTGATTGGGCAACTTTATGCTGTTGGTTTTTCGATTGGAGTCTCACACAATTTAAACTGTGTATGGGGCTGCATTTTTCTTGTTCATACGTGGTTAATGGGTTTAATGTGAAGCTATAATTTTATATTAGTAAGTGCGTGATTCAGCTGCGTATGTGTCTATTCTTCAATTTCAATTGAGGGTGAATTTTGGAATTTTTTTAGTTGGGGTTTTGAATGCAATATCTTAATATATATGTCTTATAAGTTGATTGTATGAAGATTGAACTCCATTTATTGCAAACTTTTTTATGGATCACGTCACCTGGGTTAAATGGTTTTGTGCTTGTTTACTTTGGTGTGTTGTTGTTGATTGGGGTTCTTGTAGCTGTGACTTCTCTTGATAAGGGTGTTGTGTTTTCTGTCCGTGGTGAGGGATTTTTGGTGTGTTGATGATAATGATTTTCATGCGAAAAACTTCCAACAACCTTGGTATTTTTGCAATCGTTTATGTATGATGTTTCGATGAAGAAACATTTGTTGATTTGAGACATTTTGTGGCTATTATGCATGGGATTTTCAGTGACGATATTGAAACCTCATAGCAAATCTATTGATGGATAACTTTTCATTCTTTCGTTGATGAAGCGGCATATCTAGGAGAGTTATTTTTTTGTTCTTTCTCAAGTGTTTTTATTTATGTTGAATTTTTGTTTAATCATTTGATTTATTTATTAAGTGTCCTTTAGTTAAAAAATTGTTGAGAAAAATTCTCTGTTGATGTTAACACGAGTCGGTCGTGTTATTGGGTGTGGAATTCTTTCATAGTTTATGAGGATGAGAGATAGTGTCAAGAGTTGAGTGGTATCAGCTCAGTAAAGCATTATATAAAACTATTGTCATTAGTGAAAGAATTAAGCTAGGTGAGAGTCCTGCAAATATAGACAAGGTATGTCGAACTGCTTTATCAAATTTTGGTGTTGATTTATATTTGTGCGTTTAATTTTTTGTTTTTTGATTGTGTTAGAAATAACTGCAATAAATCGAAGATTTTTGCGAAACTATTACACTCCTACAATTCTTTCAATGTTCAAGATGCATGCTCCAATTAAGACTATAGATTAAAATTCCATAAAAATACTAGCATAAATTTTCAAAGATAAGGTCGATATATGGAATTCATAATAACTTGAAAAATAGATGGAGAATTACAAAGGCCAAAAGACATGACCAAATATTCATAGTGGCCATTATATGTGCAAAATGCAGTTTGATGAATGTTTGAAGAGTGTACCATTACTTGATGACACCCAGCTCGTAAATCAAGTTTGATAAAGTAATGAGCACCTTAGAGTTCATCTAATATGTCATCAATAGTAGGAATTGCAAACTGATAATAATTGTATTAAGGGTTTGATAGTCGATGCAAAACTACCATATGCCATTTTTCTTCTTAACTAACAATACTAGTGAAGAAAATGGGCTAGTACTAAGTCTAATAATTCCTAATTTAAGCATTTCATGAATTTGTTTTTTGATTTCAGCCTTCTGAAAATAGGCATACCTGTATGGTCTCACGTTGAATGGTTCTATTCTCTTCTTCAAGTTGATATGATGTTCTAGTTACATTATAGATGGCAACTTTTTTTACCTTGGATCCACATTTGAACAATTGTCAAATTTCTCTTGACATCTTAAGACCCTTATGTTAGCAATTTTAACATCAAATGGTCTAGTAGGAGTCAATGGCAATTTTATCCTCTTGATTGTTTTGTCGGTAACGAAGTTGTGTGTTGAACCACTACCAATTATAATAATCATTTCGCACTGCCCAATTTTACCTCTTACTCGTATGGTTTTATTTCCTAACTAACTCGTTAGTGCATTGTAGAAAAATTTCTAATTGCTGCTCCTCCTTGTCAGAATTATCTGGTTCTCCTTCTAACAACAGTAGTTGTGCACCTACGATCTATTGTAAATTTCTTATCAAAATTAATACATAGCCCTTGAGCCTTTCTTTTTTGCATCTTGTCCTATGTGAGATGTTTCATTGGAGAGGCATTGTTGATTTTTACTAGAGAAGACACGTCCATTAGAGGTCGTATAGTTGAACAACACACTTTTTTTTGTCTACTTAGTTGATCATCCTGCATTCTTGCAAGACTAATTGTGTCCTTCAGCGTTCTTGGTTTGAATATCCTAATGCCATCTGTAATGTCTGCCTTGAGTCCACCCATAAAAGTGTCTACCAATGCTTTTTGAGCCCAACCTTATGTTTGGCTTCCTAGCCTTTTGAATTCCCTTTGGCAATCAATTAAATAACCTGTTCATCAAAATCTTCACAGTCTGTAGGGTTGAAGCGAGCTCATAATTCTTTAACAAAGATCTCCCACAACATCTTATTCTTTTCTTCCTGATAGGCCCAATGTAGCCATTGCCACCATGGGTTTGCCTCTCCTTGTAAATGAAAAGAAGCTAAAAGCACTTTTTGTGTCTCTGTGGTACCTTGGTACTTGAAAAACTGATCTACCCGTGTAAGCCACTATGTGGGATCATCTCCAGAATACTTAGGAACCTCCAATTTAGTCAATTTAGATTAATAAATTAGTTGTGCTGCTTCATGCTCATCTTTCTCCTCTTTGTGATTGTGAGAGTGCCCCATACCATAACTCCCAAGACCTACGTTTATGTAGTTGACAATACCGCCTCTGAAATTTTAGTAACAACAATTCCTAGTTGATGCAATTTGTCTACCAACCCAAGCTTTAATCTGCAAGTTATGTCTTAGAGTCCTCCCAATCTAGCTTCTAAACTTTCAATGCGTTCTTTATAGTGCACATCCTTGTTCTAATACCAAATGATAGGTTTCAGGAATTAGCCAATCAAGTTTGCTTCTTTTTCTTTTGTAATTAAAATCCTGCTCAGGGTGAGAATTAAACCACAATTAAGTTGAAAAACTTTTTTTTTAACCCTTCTTTATTATTTGCAAGAGTTTAAATACAAAACAAGATAATCAAATCCCTAGGTAATAGTAAAACTAATGGATAATTACATAAATATAGCCAGATTTATTGAATCAATAGAGCAACTAACTATACGAAAGGAATGACATATAGCAAAATATGACAAAGTCTATAAGCCAGGTATATAGGATTCATAACATGTTCCCTTTACTTAGTCAATATACTTGGGATTCATGAGAGTTTCCTCTGAAACCTCCTCGTTGTATCAAATTAGAATAATCTTTCAACTAAGGCATGGTAAAGTGGACTATGCCATTGACAGGTATTTCTGATTTTCCCAATAAAGATGGCTATGGAATTGTAGGATTTCACATTATCACGTGGAGTGGATTGATCGGGATCCAAAGTCAGGCTTTGATGAGCTAGGGAATTTGTTGACGTATTTATATCTTGTTTGAATTTGTGGGAACAATTTAAATATTATCAAAGTATTATCCCCTTCTATTTAAGATTGTCATTCATTTCTCTCCTTATTTGAAATGCTATGAGCTAGTGGAATGAAGACGATTCGATGGCGCGTTAACTGTGTTTACAGAGGACATCTAAACCCATGTATTTTAAACTATAGAAGAATGCCAAGCGAGAAGAGGAACATGTTCCTGTCTGTTTATCCGACATCAAGTGTAACACATTCTTTTTCTTTTTCCCTGCGGTGAAACTAATTAGAGAAAATCACAATTTTGGAAACTTAAGTGACGCTTATATCTTTAATAGGGTTTAAGCTGTTTAAAATTTTTGGGCCAAACTCGGGTTTTGTAGATTGACCTCATGGACTTCATCCTTACATCCTTCCAGAATTATAAGATTGAGCTTCACTCAAACCATATTATTTTCACCAAGTTTTTACTAAAGTAGTCCTTTTTTTCTTTTCCTTTAAATCAAGTGGTACTTAATTGATAAGTCTTCTTTTTCTAACTAATAAGGTGATCAATGGTTGGTGATACAAAAGGTTGACTTTGTATGCAAAAGTTGACGAATCTCTGTAGAAATGTGTAATCTTGATGAGTTTGCCGTGTGATTTAACCAACAAGAGAAAATTATAAGAACTTGGTTCATGCACAAGAAGAAAAACATAGTTTTAATAACCTGTAAATCACGCTAATTAAATATTTTGTATCAAGTAAACCCTGTAGGATAATAGGGTCAACATGCCTAGTTCCTTACAAGTTATTGACAATAGCATAGCATCCGAGTAAATAAAATTGTACGGTTGGTTTGGTGAGCTCTTCGGCTACAGAACACGCAGTCAATTACTTGCTTCGTACGTGCACTCCATCACCTAATGTTATTAACGACTCAACAAATAATCTGACCTTTTACCGCTAGATATCACGCAACCTTCCATCAAATAGTCCACATCTTTTACCATTTTGGGTGGGGGACGGAAATCTTTGTCAAAGCAGGGTTGAATTTTAATTATGATTACAAGATTCTAGAAAAAAAAAATATATCCAATGATCTAATCTTATCCATTTTAGTTTTTATTTTTTCAATTGAATGTTCCATATAAGTCTAAGGGGAGTTATTTACAATCAATATCAAGAAACGTTTCATATGTTTGATGACATCCAATCTTTATCATACTTGAATTTTTTTTAATGAAATAAGTAATTTCACGCTCATTTAATTAAATGAATCAAATCTAAAAATTCAACACAACAAACGGAAATGTTTTAATTATACATAAGTATAGTTTAATCACAATAAGGAAAAACTTCTATTAAACATATAAATTGGATCTCAAATCCTAAATACAAGTAAAATTTGAAGAAAGAATCTCTTTCCGCGCAATATGCAGTAGTTGGGAAGGATACAAGATCTTCTGTCTAATTTTATGGTGTCTTATTGTGTCCAGTGAATCTCAGTCATTTATTTATTGGGGACCTATATTTATTTATGCGAGACCCACGCGGGACTCACATAAATGAATAGTTGAGATTCACTGGATATAATAAGAAATCATAAAATTAGATAGAAGATCTAGACTCGTTAAAAAGTGGCAGTTAATTTTAGTGTCGCAGAGGCGATAACGGTAGCGAGGGCGTTATTCTGCAACATCAGAAAGAGGTCAAGGACATGTTTAGTAACAGAAATATATTTTATTTTATTGCCTTTTTTAATGAAATAACTAAAAAAAAAATTTCCAGAAAATATATGAAAAACAATAATGAAAATATAAAAAGAAAACATGACGTTAAAAGAGAGAGACTTAAATTAAAGTACAAAAGGGTGAAGTACAAATTAAATTAAAACATAAAAATTTGTAGTAAAAAAGTGAAAATGCAACAAAAACTCTTAAGTTTTCTTTTTCCAAAACTACAGTATGAAAATTGCCAGTTTAAGCATTGAAAAAACATTTTATTCAGACGTTTCTCTCATCAAGTATCAGCTAGGCAGAAAAAAAATCATGGAAACAAGTTAGCTAGGCACGTACTGATAAAGAATGTCTTTCCAGTAGGAGCCACCATTTTCATCGTCGAGTATGTTGTCCAAAGATTCAAATACAGTAGAAGCAGGCGAGCTCGTGGAATAGTTTAATAGGTCGTTGCTATTGCTTTCCACTTGTTTTACAACGGAAGTCTCAGGAGGGACTGAGACCGAACCCACATTAGGGTGACATGAATTACTTGTCAAGCTGTTCAAGCTTTCATGATCAAGCATACCCTGGAAAGAATCAGGAATAACTTGGAAGTCATTATTTTGAAAAGGGTTCGCAGAAGCATTTAATGTGCCAATGCCAATGTTTGGATATATTTGCTCAGTGACAAAGTTAGTTGCTCCATTCATTAGTCCTTGAGATCCTAAGAGGGTAGTGAAGTACTCCAAGCTCGGAAGTGTGGTGCTATTCATCATCTGAATCACGTTTTGCAGTAACTGGAGTTTCGCCAGTTGCGAGACATCTGCATGTAAAGTAAGAATATTGTTCCAGGGACTAAACAAATTGCCACCGAAATGGGTTGCCGCAAGCAACTGAGGGAGATTGATGGGATGATTCAGACCAGTTCTTGTCTTGTAAGTTTGGTGAAGCTTCCTTCGAATGTGGGTGTTCCAAAAGTTCTTGATTTCATTATCGGTCCTTCCTGGAAGATGGGCAGCAATCCTTGACCACCTGCAAGTTCGTGTCAAAAGTTTACACCTTTTCTAAACAGAAACAACTAGAACGACCAAATTCTGATGAAGTCTTAACACTTCCTAACTAAAAGCATAAGAGACAGAAAGAGCATACTTGTTCCCAAGACCTGCATGAAGTTTGATGATGTCTCTCTCTTCCTCCTCAGTGAACGGTCCTCTCTTGATATCGGGTCTAAGATAATTCGTCCACCGTAACCTGCAACTTTTTCCACACCTGTTCAATCCGGCAAGCTTTGAGACTTGTTTCCAATTTTCATGGCCATTTCTATTTATATAATCGCGGAGTTTCTCATCTTCTTCTGGCGTCCATGGCCCTTTCTTCAAGTTAGCATCAGTACAACACGGAGATCTAACCATTATTATGCAAATTATATAACAAATATATCGGAATAGGGTTACAAAAGAAACTGTGTTATAGGACCAGCTTGTTTGTAACAATCAAGAGGGTACCGTCGATTTTAAGGAATTGGGAAACAGGGCGCTTATATAGACGATCCAAGAGAGAACGATAACCTCTACTGTTTTGATTTCTGTTCTTTTTTAATGAAATAATATATTCGTTTTCAACAGCTATCAAATCAAGACAATGCTCGGGAAGTCATCAGGAACTATCTCAATATAATCAAGTAAAATAATGTTAAATGTATTTATTCTACTTCTGACCTATTCAATAGCTATAGACTTTACAAAGGGGCGAGACTTTCAGGCGAATTCATAAGACAGCTCTCTTATATTATTTGGTTC
>JANTNU010000005.1:13025442-13043871 GCA_024752395.1 Erythroxylum havanense | reverse complement strand
ACATCTCCTTCGCAGTGTCGCATCCGTGAACTTTGTCATATTCACTCCTGCTTAGGGCACACGTCAAGAAGAACTTCACCTTAAAGTTGAGCTGAATTCTCGCCTTTTGGTCAGTCGTCCATCTGGTTTGTGGAATGAGATTTCCATCTTCGTCTACTGGTGTATATGGTCTATTCTCTATCACATCCCAAAGGTCGACATGAGTAGATTCTATGAACAACCGCATTATGTCTTTCCAGTAATGATAATCTTTACCATTGAATGCTAGAGGTCTAGTCACTGAGGCATCTTCTGCAATGTATATATGTGATTCTGCCATTATCTTTAATCCACACCTTACTACAGTGATTCTTGGATACCAAGCTTTGATACCAATTGAAGTAAATCATACGTTAGTACATTGCTTATAAAACGATAACGAATACACGAGAAGGCGCCCGGGGGGGGGGGGTTGAATTGTGTATCTCCTTTTTAAAAACTCTTTCAAAACTGTTTTGTTAAGAAACAAGTTCTTTTACAAAACTTTGGTAAACTCAAATTAATTAATACTTTAAATACTTGTTTCATAATTTAAGTAATAACAAAAACTTTGAACTTAAAAGATAGATAGAGTTAGAGAGGATTTGACACAGCGATTTTATCCTGGTTCATCCCAAACTGTGGGCTACGTCCAGTCCTCAGAAGTCTTTCTGAGATTTCATTATCTCTTCAACTTTATAAGTATTCTTTCTGAGCCTCTTCAGGTCTCTACACTCAGTATTCTTTCACTCTTAGCCTCTGCAGGCTATTTGTACTACTTTTTTACAAAAGTATTCGAAACCTGTTACAGTAAAATTAGCTCTCAAGTAAAACAATTTACTCAATTTTTGCGCACTTTCTCTATTTGTTCTTGCTAACTTTGCAATCTTTGACTTCGACTTATATTTATAGCCTTCGTCTGTAACTACTTCTTGATTCTTGCTTCTTGAATCTTGTTTCTTGAATCTTTAAAAGAAACGGCTAATCAGTTGAGTTCTGTAACTAACTCGAACTGACTCTTGCGTCTGCTTTGAATTCTTCGTCTGCTTATTTCGCGTTTGTGTCAGCGTCTGCGTCTCTTCGTTTGCGTCTGCGTCTGCTCTATTTTGCATCTGCGTCTGGGTCTACTTTATTTTGCATCTGCGTCTGTGTCTGCTTTATTTTGCGTACGCGTCTGCGTCTGCTTTATTTTGCGTCTGCGTCTGCGTCTGCTTCTGCTTCTGCATCTGTGTTTGCATCTCTTCGTCTGTCTGTTTTCTTTTGCATCTGTTTTGTATTACTTCTTTGTTATTCATCAAAATCATATTTATGTAAAGTCATTTTGACTTAACACCTTCTTTTATTGTTTCCTTCACCAAAAGAATACTATGGTTCAAAACTATTTTCCTTCCTCATCTACCAAAAACACTAGCTTGTTTATCCTCTATTGTGTACATGTGATTCACCCTCATTACCGGAACTAATTGTTGAGTCAAGTAAGTTGTGTTTAAATTTGTTTTGGATATTGTGTAAATGATGTTTTAATAGTTGAAAATGAGTTCAAGCATGAATGGGGAAAGTTGGGTAGTTTCGGTGTTAATGCAGAGTTGTAAAAAAATGTGTCGGAAACCTTATTGTTGAACCGTGATTTTGATGATGACTTGTGTTAGAGTTGAATACATGCATGGGAAGGTAAAGTAGTAGAGTTGGTAAAAGCGTGTGCTAAATGACTTAGATGAGGAGTTGAATTTGTAAATGTGGAAAAAATGCAGAAAATTGGAATTTGCATGTATGAAGTTTCAAATTTTTGGGTGTTTGAATGGTAAACTTGAATCTGATTTGTTTAGAGATTATTTTGGATATAGAAATGCATAATAGACATTGTAGGAATATGAAATTTGAGAATTTGAAAAAAAAGAACGAAAAAGAATCGAGTTTCTACAAAAGTTCATCGCGACAAAGTCCCCATGGTTCGCCTCAGTCAACTTTGTGGTTCGTCGCGGCCAACATTGAAAAATAATCAAAGTTCGTCGTGATGAAGTCTTGTCCTGTATAGCTCAAATATACTTCAACATTTTGATCATATCTTGCTTTATAGTTATCCAAATGGGATGATTTTTGATTTGAAGTAAATAGAGACATAGGGATATAAATTTTCTGAAGAAATTGAGTTTAAATTATGTCTCTAAGCATCTCAAAATCTAGTTTGAAATTGAGTCTTGACTGAGGCTGTAGTTCTACTGGAGACAGAAATCATGTCCTGTTATTATTGAATAAACTGTATTGATAGAGGCTGAATCAGACATAGATTTCTTCACAAAGTGCTAGCTTATTCTCTTAACTTTAAATTGGTATTAAGTTTGTAATTTTTGGATATCTGAGCTGAAAGATATGAGTTGTATAATTAGAGGATATGATAATTTATTAGCCAAAAGTTCAAATATATACAGTATGTGGTATTATGAACATAACTCATAAAATAATGAATCAAATTGGATGATCTTAGAGTCATTAGAAGCTTAAGATATTAGAGAACAACCTTCTAGAAGGAAGTGTTGTCTAATTTTGTCATGTACCGTATCAGATTAATTATGCAAAATTGACCCGAAATCATGTGGATAGAAAATTTGAAGTGGTCAATTAGGTTATGAAATTGATGACATTAGTGAAAATCACACTTACAAACAAAGAAAGGAAGAAGGACGTACCTAATTTAGTGACTGGAATTAGGGATTTGGACGACGATGAAAGGGAATTCTGACGATTAAACAAGAAAGTGAAAAGAGAGCAAAGATTGAAGTTAATTCCGAGCATTTATAACAGAGTACTACACGAGCGCATCAATCAAAACCGGGCGTGTGGCAAAATCTGAGCCGTACGAATTAGAGCTGTCAGATAGCCGGAGCGGCGTTGTAGTTGAAACGATACGCACGACCCCAAAGTAACACGAAAGGACGTGTGTGACAGCTGTACGGTGTAATAGTTGAAAGGATGAATGTGACAGCTGTATGACGGTTACAAAAACGTTTCGTTTCAAATTTTGAAAACCCACCAGTAGATACGAGCCGTAAGTAATGATTAAATCGAATGTTTTGACTAGGCGTCTACGCTCGATAGGTCGATCCCATCTCAACGATCAATCGATCGATCTTATGCCCACGATTCGATCAATCGGCTCAATCTCACTAAACGACAATGTCCGATCGATCGGGCCTACCACGAGCTATCATGCGGATGAACCGCACAATCCTTATGTACTCCATCGACCCTTCTCCACGGTCAGACTCGAGAAGTAGGGGGCTTATGGTTGGGTCAGTCGTGCTAGACCCAAGCCCAAACTCAGAATGGCGCATGAGCCGATCAACCCATCTCTTAAGACTTAACCTAATTTCCAAAGGTATTAGCCATATAAATTCATTACATCATCATGAATGAGGTACGACATTATAACACTACTTTTCATTATTTTCCAGCGACCAGAACCCTCACCAAAAAGACTAACTTGAGCGTCGAAGGGGCCTGCCGGCTATTAACCCCCGGCGTGCCTCGTATTGTTTTGCAGATATTCTCTCGTTAAAGACAGTCAAGCTCATGGATCCAAACGATAACGTCCTGCCTCACCAGAATCAGGAAGAACCATAATTGAATTTCAAATAATTTTAATAAAACTGAACTCAACATCTATTAAATAATTTTATAAATATTTAATTAAAAATTTTAATCCTTTACATAATTAAATTCCAGCTTTAATTAAGCTTTAACTTTCTTAAGCCGTTGCACCTCCTACATCGAGGCGACTAGCGAGCAAGATTTTTCTAATACATTCTTAAAATTTGATTGAAAACGTGAATTTATCATATAGCTTGCACTTAAAAAAAACAAACTCCTATTTTTAAAAATTATATTAGAATAAAAATATATTGAATTTTTATCAATTGAGTTTAATAAAAATATTTGAATGTTAAAAATATATGTGATAAATTTTATATAACTGGTTTAATTTGATTTTAACAGTGAATTTTATTAAATAATTCCATAGAAATGGATAAATAATATTTTAATATTATAAAAAGAGTTATTTATAAAAAATGTTAAATTTTGCTTAATTTTGAATTGAACTTTGAAAATTAACACTAAAATACTCCAACTTTAATTTTTAGTAAGAATTGTCAGACATTAAGTTTTTATTAATGAAAATGACGTGATGAGTTATATTAGATTGGTATTTTATTTTTATCATATAGTTTTTTTTGGTAATTCAGTATAAATTTTTATATAAATAAAAAAATGTTATGTACATAATTAGCAATTTTTGGAAAAAAAATTTAGCCTATCAAAGGGCTCACGAAATACAGATGCACAGGAACTGTGAGCACGACTTGAAAGAAAAACTACCAACACCACTCATTCACAAACTGCCTACTGAAAAGTCTGAGAAAACTAACTCTGCTGTCATATTACATAATTTCACCAGCAAGCATGATAACAACATAAAATGTAACACAATTATATTCCAACTCCAATAATCGAAATCACAATCAGCATAACTTAACATGAAAAAGTGAGAAAATCCTATTATTTCCTTGTCCCAAGTTATGGTTGCCTTCTGCTCATATATCTTATTACATCTTATATTAAAATTATCAAAACCTTAGAATAATATATTTCTTCAAAAGTTTATAATTATTTTAGGATTCATAACTTTAATTTATTAAATAATAAAATATGCATAGATAGAAATATAATACGTGATTATTAAGTAACAAAAGTATTGGTTTAATATAGCTCGTTAAGTCATTTACATTAAAAAATTTTAATATCAAAATTTTTTTAAAAATTTAAAAGTTAAAATATTTAATATTAAATTTTAAAATTCAGGGTAATATTATCGACAAAGTTTACAAGGTACAAGTCACCCTCACCAATTAAAAACTTTTATGACTGGGTCGGGTCACCGGGTCAATTACTTTACCTGTTGCTTAGTCTTAATGGTGTTTTTAAGTCATCTACTTGAAAGCCGACCTCCTCTCTTCTTCCTGTATGTGTCTGTATGTATTAGCATTCATTCACGGGGGCGGTGGCGCACTCTTTGAAAGCGCCACTTTAAACACCTTCAAAGATTCTTAAGCAGTACCCTGTCTCAGAATTGAAGGTATTTTTCTCAGCATCTATTTTGCTGCTTTAGTTTCAAGAACAGGAGTTTGGTCTGATTTTTTATTTATTTTCAATTTACTAATTGGTCCTCATCACCGCAGTTTTTTTTAGCCAATTGGGGTATCGGAAAGTACAAGTCTTGGTGCTACTTTGAATGGTTTTACCGAAGCTCCAATTGTTACACAGCCTTTTGGAATGCAGCTTCTAGTTAATTATTTTGTAACACCTCAGTCTGAGTATTAATGGGCATTCAGTTGGATTCAAAAACATGCTTGTTTCATCGTCTCCTTGTTCAGGCAAAAAGTAGACTTTTTAAGAGGCACCTTAATGCTTTAGCTGCGGTGTTGCAGCTGGAAGACTACGTGCTACATTATAATCCTACGGTGGATCACAGAACAGGATCAGGTAATGAATGCTCTGTCCCAAAAAGGAGGTTTAGTGGTAGGAAACGTTGTAAATTGTTTCCATTTGTTGCGCGGGTGTTGAAGACTTTGGATTGGCGGGCTGCCAGGAAACTAAAGTTCTCCAAAGCTGCAGCTCTTCATGGGTTTTCTGATTCAATTGATGCATTTATAATCATGGTTCGTGCTTTTTCCTTGGTAGAGATGAAGATGGAAGTGTATACTTTGCTTAACGATGTTATTATGTACTTTGAAAAAGTTAACTTGGATTCCAAAAGTTTATTCTCAGCTCTATTGGATTCGGCTGCACCTGTGAAAACGCCGGGAATTGTATTTGATGAACTTATAAAAGTCTTCTCTGCAAATAAATTGCTTGACAATGCCACATACGTGTACATACAGGTGAGGAATATGGGTCTTGTGCCTAGTATAACTTCATGCAATTTCTTGCTAAAGTGTTTGGTTGAAGCAAACAAATTGGCATTTGTCAGAGCCTTGTTTGAAGAACTTAGGAACTCTGGGCCATCACCTAATGTTTACACCTATACAATAATGATAAATGTTTATTGTAAAGGACATTTTGATCAGAATATAGACGTGATACAGTTAAATGAGCTCATGCAAGAAATGGAGAGAAATGGGGAAAATCCAAGTGTAGTAACCTATACTGCTTATATTGATGGTCTTTGTAGAGTTGGTTTTGTTGAACTTGCCTTGGAATTTACTAGGAATTTGAGCAGACACCAAAATCTCAATAGTTATTGTTATAATGCTGTTATATATGGGTTTTGCCAGAGAGGAAAATTATACGAGGCTTCTGAAATTTTCAAAGAAATGAGAAGCCATGGAATATTACCGGATGCTTATAGCTACAGTATTTTGATTGATGGCTTTTGCAGGCAGGGACATATTGAAAATGGTCTTGATCTCATAGAAGAAATGAAACTGCAAAATATAAGGCCATCCCTTGTCAGTTATAGCCCACTCCTTAATGCTCTGTGCAAAAGAGGACTGATGGATGTTTCCTTAAAGATGTTCCATAATCTTGGTGCTGTTGGATACAAGTATGACTTAGTTTCATTTAATATCTTGATTGGGGGCTTTTGCATGTGGGGTGATATGGAATCTGCCACTAAACTTGTAGAGGAGATGACAAAGCATGATTTAGTTCCAAATTCCGCTAGCTTTCACAAGCTGATTCGTGGTTTCTGTAGAATTGGACTCTTGGATGAAGCACTGGAAGTTTTTAACCTCATGCTACAAGTCGGTGTCCTGCCAAGTATTATAACTTGTAATGTCATTGCTGATGAGTATTGCAGAGAAGGGTACTTGGACGAAGCTTTGAAATTTATTAATGTAATTCAAGAGCATGGCATCACTCCCAACTCATTTACATATAATTTTCTTCTTAAGTGGTTGTGCAAAGAACAAAAAACAGAGAAAGCATTAGAGATTTTGCCTATGATGTTTAAGAAGAATGTTTGTCCCAGTGTTGTTCATTACAGTACACTTATGGATGGATTTGCTAAACAGGCAAACCCACGGAAGGCCTTTAGAGTGTATGCAAGAATGCAAAAACTTGGGTTAACACCAAGTACTGTAACTTATACTATCCTCATCAAAATATTTTCCCAAAAAGGCAAAATGTATGAAGCCTACAAGTTGCTGATGGAGATGACTAAAAGCGGTTTGATCCCAGACACAGTTACATACACATCAATAATTGATGGATTTTGCAAAATTGGAGACATGAAAAATGCTTGGTTATTACACAAGGAAATGTTGCGTAGAGGTCAGTCACCAAATGTTGTTACTTATACATGTCTAGTTGATGGCTTTTGCAAGTTACAGCGCATGGATATGGCAAGCCTTTTGATCGATGAGATGAAGAGGAATAATGTCACACCTGACGTCGTGACTTATACTGCACTGATTGCTGGGTATCAAAGAATTGGAAGAATCGATCGAGCCCATGATGTGTTTCAGGAAATGAAGCAGAAGGGCATTTCGGCAGATGCTAGATGCAGCACATGTTTTCATGGTAATCATGAGGTTTCGTATGGTTAAGTGGTTGAGAAGACAGTGTACAAGGAGCTATTGGTTAATCACTAATCAACAGTGTACAAGGAGCTATTGGTAAATCACTAATCAACAGTGTACAAGGAACTATTGGTAAATATCTAATCACCCTTTCTATATGCCACAGAGTGTCAGTCTCTAATATGTATAGGTTTTGCGTCAGCTAATTATTTTGTTTTTATTTCAAGTAGATATCCGTTTGAGCTCAAAACTGAACTCTGTTTGGACCACTTTCTTTTTTTCTGCACCTGTTGGATAGTTTTGGAATTTAATTTATAAACTTACAAATTACTGAGAACAAAAGAAATGAATACTATTTTGAAGCTTTATCTGATCAATTGTTGATCCTAGTTGACTACCTTTCCTGCATTCTTTCATCCTTTAACTTTTCTAGTTTTTCTTAGTGGAGTCCGTTTATGAACATGATGCATTATTTTTGCCAGATTATGGGCCTAGTATTTTACCAGGTTGTTGCATAAGCATAGAACTCTGAAGCTTGCTTCGATGTTGAAAAATAGTCAACAATTCAATATTGTTTTCTTCTTTGCAGATTCACTTGAAGCTCCTGGTGCATTTACAATTAACTGCAAAGCTAGTTTTCCTGGAGTTTACCATGGATGTGAGTTTGGCATGTCTCTGGTGTTGATTTTGATGCTATGAAGAACTCATTGACTTGACTTTTGAACCTTTTTGCCATACGAGATTCATGAATGTTAGTAAGAAAGGAAACAGTTTTATGACAAGTCCGTAGATGGTCTTAGGTGATAATATCATGGCCAAAACTTAAGAATCTCATCCTAGAAACTTGCCACGCTTGACATTGTGAGGGAGAGGTCAAGGGTGGGAGAGGCCTCCTTCTCCTATTTCAGAACATGTGGTGCAATATGTGTTATATGGGCCCATATATATAAGTAACACAGTTTCCTTGAGTTTTGACATTACTTGTTTCCTTGATTCCAATCAAGTTTGTATGGAGTGAAGTCTGAACTAATGGGTCATTTTCCAGTCCTATACTTAACTGAGATGAAATAGCTCGTGTAATTGAGCCCTCGACACTTAGTTCATCTAAAATATGAATAGCCCTTCTCCAGTGTTGAAGAATTTCCTTGGTACAGCTGACACAGAAGTAAGGTCACTTATTTCCTTGTAATCTGAAGTGGCTTGATTCTATATGCTTAAATTTGTTTATGGCTTCTTTTGTGATTGATTACTGGTTTTGGTTATTGTTCAGGGAAGAAATAAAGATTCTTTATCCCAGTTCGTTGGAGTGGATTTAGCTTCTTGTCCTTTTGAACAAGGTCTAGTTCCAAACTTATCATCCTTTGTTGCAACTACATTGATTCAAATTTTGTTCAAGATATTTATTTAATTGAGTTAGGTTGGTGGTTCCTTGGATTAGTGTTTTTTTTTTTTTTGGGTAAATAGATTTTGGTTGACTGGAGTCTAACAGGTTCTCTTATCGTATTGAAAAAGATTCAGATGCTGATGCACACTTGTTTGAACTTGCATTGGCTTTAGTTCTGGAAACTGATTTAGATACTGATGCACACTTGTTTGAACTTGCATTGCCTTTAGTTCTGGAAACTCAAGAGACAAGGTTTTTCATTTCTATTGCAAAATTCTAGAAGCACTTACATTTTGGAGAAACTAAATGTTTATTCTATTTCTGCTGTGCTTTTCTACTTTGCAGTCACAGATGTTGAATTGTTTTTGTTAAAATGTTCAATCAATTGCAAGAAGAAAATGGGAGTCAGCTAGATGCTGTGAAGAAGAGATTCATATAATCTACCTTGAAGAAAAATGTTGCAGCTTGTGACAAAAGTCTAAAGGCTGGCAATAAGTGAGACACTATCATGGACAAGATGATAATGCCACGAACTCCAACTCAATGATCAGTTGGTCAGATGCGACCTGCGGTTTCTCATAGAACCAGCAGTTTCAGGCAAGCGGAGCTCATCTAGGGCAATGGTGCTTTAGATGTGTAGTGTAGGCTGCAGGTACTTATACAATTATATTTACTGAAGGAAATGACTAATAGCATCTCTGTGTTCATACCTTCATTACAATTTCACTTTAATGTCAGATTACATTTCCAAATTCACAAGCTTAGTTGCTGTTTCAAATAATAAAATCTTATTTTGACAACGACTTGGTGAATCAACTTAAGATTAGGTAAATTTCTTATGATCAATCACAAAATATTATTGATTAATTACAAAAAAAATTCAAAATTTGCTCAATTTTGTAATTATAAATAAAATTTAAAAAAATAATGATAAAATGTTCAACTGTTCAAATTTTTAATTCTAGCTTGAATTTTAAAAAGTGATAATAAATGTTTAAATTTTATTTTTTTTTCAATTTTAGTCTGAGCTTCAAAAAATAATAACAAAATGCTCAATTTTTTTTTATTTAGCTTGACGTTAATGTCTATGTTAAATTTGCTGATGTTGCTTGCTACGTATTCTAAAAATCTTAACTATTATTACACTCCAGTCAAAATTAACACAACAAATGAAGATTAATGAAACGACGTTATTGATAAAAATGAAATCCCAAAATTAGTTTACACAACTTCAACTTTTCGTTATTTGTTTGTTCTCTTGCCGCTTTCAATCCTTTGTATTTTGTTTATTCTTTCGACGCTCCAAACTACTCTCGGATCGCAACATGCTGCATCAACAAGTTCTTCGTTTTTAGTTTGTTTTTTCTATGTTCTCAATATGACGATGTTGAATAGGGAGTCTCACCTATTTGAATTTAAATTAGATAAGAGTATTGATTAAGAAATAAGGTCTTGTTATTACTAATGTCACAAAAATCTGAGGTAAGGAAAGATCACTAGAAGGAAAAGATGAGAGCGACATCGACGAGCAAGATTTTCTAACAGTGGAGATTAAGGCGAGATCCCCTCCTTAACTATGGCGTTGTCTTCTACTTCTTCTCCAACCTGTCGATCCCCCCTGTCCCCTTTACCTTCTTCACCTTTTGTCCCCCAAATCCCTAATCCGAAATCCCCAAATCGATCCCCAATCTCCATTCAAAACACTAACCCTAATACATCAGTGCCCTCCCCGTCACCTTGTCCACTCCAGAAATCGATCCCTTCGGTCCCTTCTCCTTCTCTTTCTAAAGGCACCCTTCCTCCCACTAACACCACAGCCCCTCCTCCACCCCAGATTCCCCTTACCCCGACACCAATTAGATCCTGGAAGACCATAGTGGAGGCAGGTACTGGGGCTCCTTTTGAGACTCCGGAGCTCACTTTTTACCCTCCTGAAGTTAGAGAGAATCAGGTCTTCGTGATTCCTCCACAGGAGCTCGCGCAGCGAGGAACATCAAAGTTTCAAACTGCTCTGTTAGGTTTCTTTCTGGGGAAGAGGCCGGCTTACCCAGTGGTGCAGCGTGCCCTAACGCAATCATAGGTTGAATTTAGGCTATAGGAGATATTGATCACAAGCTCCAACAACTTCTTGTTCCGATTTGAGTCTGAGCAGGGAAAGAAGTCAGTGGTTGAATGAGGTCCGTGGCACATTCAAGATAAGCCTTTGTTTATCCGACAGTGGAGCTTAAATGGAGGCAACTTGGCAGAGATTCACACAGCTCCGGTGTGGGCTCACTTCTATAGCATTCCAGTTGAATATTGGAATATCAAAGGAGTAGGTAGAATTGCCAGTGCTGTGGGGATTCCTCTGCTTATGGATACTCTAACAGCAAGAATGTCCAGTATCAACTATGCAAGATTATGCGTGGAACTGGAGCTGACGAAGCAATGGCCATCAATGTTCCAATTGGCTACGTATGGTGAGGATGGACAGCTCTCCTTTAAGGAAGTCTCTATTAAGTATAAATGGCAGCCACCTACGAGTGAGCAGCGGTAGGTGTGGACGCCTACAAGGCACAAGTTTGCTACTGGTCTTCACCAAGAGCTGGAGTAGAGCAAGGATACTGGGCCACAAGAGTTCCCTGTGCCACCTACGGAGAGCCCCAAGTATAGCCCAGCAAATGCTCCTACTCTGGAGAGCTCCAACGATGTCTCCCAGGTGGTGGGCCCACTCTAGCAGGACATAGCTGACACCAAGATGGTCCAAGAGGCAACTGAGGTTAGTTTAGTAAGGAATTCTCTTATGGGTGACCTTCAGCTCCATTCATCCGAAGACTTCAGTGGCGACACTGGGGAGTCTAATGCTCAGCCAGATAACCCAACAGGTATACCTCCATCTCCTTCTTCTGAATTGAGACCTGCTAGTCCTGGGACTGTGGGAGGGACAGAGGGGGGATTCTCAGTTAGAAGAACTAGGAAAGCTAGGAAAAAACAGAAGTAGTAGGTTGCAGTTTAGCTGGTTTTTGTGAATATGGATTTAATGTTTTGGAATGTGAGGGGCCTTAATCACCCCAATAAACAGCACGTTGTCCATTTTTGGCTTAAAAAGTCCTCTGCTTCTTTTGTCTGCTTAGTTGAAACCAGGATTAGATCTCCTGTTTTTTTGAATTCTGTCTGCCATTCCTTGTTTCCTAGATGAGATAGCTTTAGCAACTTAGCCCTCGTCCAATGCTAGGAATTTGATTGCTTGGAACTCAGAAATCCTTTAGTGCTCTATCATTAGCCATTCTGATCAGTGTCCATGTGGAACTTCTTCGTAGACATAGTTCAGATTCCTTCCAAGTTTCATGTGTTTATGGAGCCAATAATCTGTAGGCCAAAATTCGTGGATGCTTGCTGGTGACTTCAATGCAATTCTTCATCCTCAGGAATTCGATCCTCCTAGTGTCTTTGCCATGAGTAGTCAACATGATTTTAAGCAGTTTGTATGGGATACTCGATTATTCGACTTAAATTCTAGTGGTCCTCTATTTACTTTGTCCAATAAACATTTAGGTGATTCCTTCACAGCTCGTAAGCTTGATAGGACCCTTATCAACTCTTCATGAAGCATTCGGTTCCCTTCTTCTCATTGTGTTATACACAACCCTCATATTTCTGACCATTCTCCTTTAGTGGTTAAGTTGATAGGGAACCAGCCGAAGCATTCTTCCCCCTTTAGATTCTTCAACCTTTTAATTGATCAGCCTAATTTCCTGCAGGTTGTTGAGGAAGCTTGGGCCTTCCCTGTCATAGGTACTCCCTTGTTTAGAGTAGTGACTAAACTTAAGAAAGTCAAGAAAGCTCTCAAAATTATGAACTCTGGTCAGATTGGGGATATCAATGCTAGAGCTGAGAATTGCCATGCCCATTTGAATCACATTCAAGACCAACTGAAGTACTCTCCAAGATCTACCCTTCTGCTAGCTAGGGAGACTGAGGCCATTAGAGAACTCTATAGATCTCTCGAGGATCAGGAATCGCTTTACAGACAAGCATCTAGGATCAAATGGCTTAAGGAAAGAGACCACAATACAAATTTTTTTCATAATTCCCTCCTTGCTAACAGAAACCGAAGTGCCATACATTCTCTAGATGTGGGAACTGGTAGTAAGATAGTGGGGCTTTGTGCAATTCAATCTCAATTTCTAGATTTCTTCAAAGGCTCAATTAGGACTGTTAAGCATCTCCCCCCCTCCAAGGAGTTTGTAGCTCATCTTTTTCCTCATCCACTTGAGGATATTCATTCTCAAGCAGTTATTACTGAAGTCTCCCCTCAAGAAATTCGAGAGGCTTTCCACTCTCTTAATCCCAATAAGACTCCTGGCCCTGATGGTTTTAATGGGCGCTTCTATAGAAAGGCTTGGCCTATTATCGGGGATGAAGTTACAAGAGCAATTCAAAACTTTTTCCTCTATAGCAAACTCCTCAAAGAGCTCAATTCCACATTCATTTCCCTAATTCCTAAAACAGCTCACCCATTTTCTGTCCAAGACTTTAGACCCATCTCCTATTGCAATCTGCTCTATAAGGTTATTGCTAAAATTTTAGCAAATAGACTAAGCTCTATTCTCCCTCTTATAGTTAGCCCTAATTAAAGTGCTTTTATCAAGAATCATCGAATAGAGGACAATATTCTTTTAACACAGGAAATCTTCAAGAACTACCACATTTCAAATTCTCACAAGAGGTACGCTTTTAAAGTGAATCTCTGCAAAGCCTCTGACTCTATTCATTGGGATTTTCTTCTTAGCACTTTAGAAGCTATAGGTATTCCGTTGAGGTTCATTGAGTGGGTCCGAGAATGTATCACTTCCCCCTCTTATTCCATTTTGGTAAATGGGTCTTCCACAAAACTTTTTAAAGGTAAATCTGGGTTAAGACAGGGAGATCCGCTATCGCCTTTTCTCTTCATTATCTGTATGGAAATGTTCTCTAGGAAATTGAGAGTTACTACAGACAACACTCCTCAGTTCAAATACCATTGGAGATGTCAAGGTCTTAAGATTAACCATCTTCTTTTTGCAGACGACCTCTTAATGTTCTGTCATGGGGACTTAATCTCAGCTCAGCTTTTGCTTGATTCCTTGTTTACTTTCTCTATGTTTTTTGACATTGAAATGAATACATCTAAAATCAAATTTACTTATCCCCGGATGTTAATAACCTGAGCCGTAGGATGAAACTTGTCTCTGGTCTTCAACAAGTTTCCCTCCCTTTTAGGTATTTAGGAGTCCCCCTCCTTACAGGTCATCTTTCAAGGAGGGATTGTGCTTTTCTTATCAATAGAATTGACAATAGGATCAATCGTTGGACCCATACGAGCCTTTCTTACCCGGGTAGACTCCAATTGGATATTTCAGTTCTCTGTTCCTTCCATATCTACTAGTCCTCTCATTTTATTCTCCCCTCTTCCATCCTTAAGGAAATAGAGGCCAAGCTTAGGAATTTTTTATGGGCAGGAAAGGCAGTCTCTAATACTCAGGCTAAGGTGAAATGGAGTAACATTTGTCATTCTAAAAGGGAAGGGGGCTTAGGCGTCAAACACTTGACTACTTGGAATCATGTTCTTTTAGGAAAACGGAAATGGAATTTGTTTAAAGATAGGGAAGCCCTTTGGGTTAAGTGGGTTCATACAATTATTTTGCGTAGGACAAATTTTTGGAGTGCTCATCCACCTATAATAGTTCGTGGAGTTAGAGAAAGATCTTAACAGTTAAGGACAAGTTGTGTCATCAATTCAGATTTAAGATTGGAAACGGTATGTCTACTCGTTTCTGGCAGGATCCGTGGCACCCGCGAGGTATTCTGAGGACCTTGTCAACTCCGAGAGAGATCAATGGGTCAGAACTTCCACTCACAGCACGTGTTTCTGAAATAATAATTAATGATGTTTGGAGTTGGAGTGAGGTTTCCATGGACCTCCTTAGACATCTTGATCCACCAGTGTATTTACCCAATAGCTCCTTACCTGACAGCCTGGAATGGTTAGCGAGCCCCACCAAGCGCTATACCAATGTATTAGCTTATCATCTCTTGCGACCCCTGTTACCAGTTATTCCTTGGTACAAGCTGGTATGGTCTAAATATAGTACACCTCGCTGCACCTTTACATTATGACTTGCTTTCCTACAAAAGGTTCAAACTCGGGATAAATTTTCATACCTCTATACTCCTAATCACTGTTCCCTGTGTCTCTTAGCAAATGAATCTATAGACCACTTATTTTTTGAATGCCCATTCTCTAAAACAATTTGAGATCAACGCCTCACCCAATTCAATTTGCCTACTTTTAACCATTCTAATATCTCAGCTATCCTCTCCTGGTATAGAACTGTTTCCTATACCAGAGTACCAGCCATCATTCATTTCCCTCTTCTGCTTTCCACTGCAGTTTACCATATATAGACTGAACATAATGCCAGAACCTTCAAGAATGAAGCAATGGTTGAGGAGAGAGTGTATCTCGGAGTAATCTCCCACGTTAGGGAACTTCTTAGCCTACGCACCGAGAGGAGGTAATTTTCTAGTTAGGTTCTTCATTTATTTAGCAGGTTATTTGCTTAGTCATTCCAGGTTATAACATACGGGGTTCTCTTTCAAAAGGCCATGTCTTGCCTTGCCTACCCTCGGAGATTCAACACAATCACTACTTGGCGGCAGATTTCCCTTGGCCATTAAGGTGCTAAGGTTGTTCTTAAGAGGCATTCCCTTAAGCCTCTTTTGGCTTGCACCTTCTGAGCTTGTGATACTTTAGTTAGGCTTCTCACATGGATTATTGATGCTTTGACATTTTTGGTTAAGTTCTCTATTTTTCTGATGTTGACTGGTTGTACATTGCTCCTTCCATAGCTTTTGACATCCTTTTGTTTCTATCTTGGTTTGCCATGATGCTAGTTGCTTGTTTTAGCTAGACGTGTCTCCTGTGGCACTTGTAAGTGAACGTTATGTACATATTTATTGCATTTATTAATTCTTCTGATTTACCAAAAAAAATATCACAATTTCAAAAAAGAATATTAAAAATTAATTATTCGTTGGAAACTTTGACAAATTTCTTAATTCGTCATATTTCATAAACTTATTTAAATTGATTTAACCCCAAGATTCAATAAGCTTTAAATCCGAAAATAAAGTTTACTCTCAATTCTTAAATCAGAAAATTTAAAAATTCTGTCAGAAATAGAATATTCCTATGAATTTCAATAGAGAAATAGAAGATTTTATTGTAGACTTGTCATAAAACTCCTATGAAGTTTTTAAATTATATGAAATTGTTGGTGAAATTTACGAAACTATAATGAAGGTTGGTGTCTTTAATTGAAAAAAAAATCTTGTGGAGAGTAATGAAAATTTAGTGTCACATTCAAAATTCATATGCAAATTTAGAGTTTTGTCAATTAGGATTTGAGCATCTTTAATTTAGAAGTTGGTGTTTAATAAGTTTGGGGTTTTAATCAGTTCAGTGTTTGGATAATTTAAGATTGACAAATTAAGCTTTTATCATAAATATTGGATATTTTAAGGATTTACAGTTATACAAATTAAAATTTGATCATAGCTCGCTAATAGAATGACTATTTAACATTAATTTAATAGGTTTTATATAAGACACTCATCACAGTAATAATAAGGGTCTTATTGCTTAAATAATAATTTTGTTTAATTTAAATACTGAATATACTACTGTGAAATATAATAAATATGATAATTAATTAATGATTTGTTTTTTTTTAAATTTATAATTTTCTTGACAATTAAAAAAGAGGTCATTTCAAACCTAGCACTTATACTAAATTTTAATACAAACCCTAAACTTTAATAGTAGTATTTAATATCAAATTAGTATAATTGCAAACTATTATTTAGGTTCTACCGATTTGAATTAAAGTGAACACCCCAAGGTTCCGTTTCATGACCGGTAATACTGGTATTAGAATAAAAAATAGGAATAGGAATGAAAAGTGCGGATATGAATAAAATTACTAACTATGCGTGTTTGGTATACAAGCGCTAAAAATGTGATTATAAAAGTTAATAATTATACTAGTATTTTATATCAAATATTAAGAATGTGAATAACAATTTTTTTACTTATGTTTGATGATTACGTGATTGATTTTGTAAATAAATAATTAAAATATTTTATATTATTATTAATTAATAAATTTTTGTATTTAATAAATAAATAATTAAAATTATTTGTAATAATTCAATAAATTATTAATTTTTAAATAATTGTGTATGATTTTTCTTATAAGAATAAAATTTTAAAAACCATAATGAATTAATAAAGAGTTTCAAAAGTAAAATAAAACACAAAGAAATAAAGAGTTTCAATTACCCATGTTTATTTGGTATTCCTAATATTTAGTTCTAGATTATACTCGCATCTATATTAAAAATAAAAAATTTAGGATTATTTAAAATTCATTCTAGATATATCAATCCTTATCTTATCTATTGCTAGTAACCAGACAACAAAAAATTAAAGAATGTAAGTTGCACACTTTTCCTAGTTACCAAACGTATACTCATAGATATATTACCATATTAAAACACAAGCAAGAACAATGAGGACCTACAACCAAAATCCCAAATAGTGGAGCTAGTCAAAATGTCAATCCTAATTTCTCCTTTGCAAAAACGAGATGGAGAGTTATAAGAAAAATGTCATGAAGAGAACCGAGGGATGTAAATCCACTTATGTTTTTGTGAGCTTTTCATATATGATGATGTTTTGGGTTATATATTAATGGAAATTGGGTCAATTGATGCATCTATGCATGAGTCTTTTTTGTCTACCATTGTTCGATTTTTCTTGATCTCATTAACTCGTTCGATTCCAATGCCAATAGTCTATAATTCCATGTTGTTTTTGTCATTAACTATAATCCAATGTTTATATTGGGCATCATTAGCAAAAAGGTGAAAATATAACACAATTGGTAATGGTTTGCCACTTAGCCATTATTAGAGCTATGAATAGTATAATCTGACCTAAATCTAGATATAAATATTGATATTCAAGATACTTTTTCTTTGTTTTTATACTATAAACACTTCACTAGGATGTAGTTTGTCGGTGTAGGTTTAATGCTTCTCAAGACAAACCTCAAAAGGAGTATGAAGAATATAAGTACGAAAAAGAGAAATAAAACAAATCTTCAAACTAGGTAATTGATTTTTTAATTAAAATTGTAGATAAGATATGATGAAGATTATAGACTCGTATTCCTATGATATAGTAGTTATTGTTAAAAGAATTAATTATTTGTGCATGAAAAATTTTCACATGCATTAAAAAAATTGTTTAAACACAAATAACTACATGATGAAAGAAAGATTATTGATAAAGATGTAACACCCAAATACCCCCTGGGAGGATACATGGATGCCACCCAAGACAGAACAAACAAAATCAAACATTACACA
>JANTNU010000005.1:13011840-13025342 GCA_024752395.1 Erythroxylum havanense | reverse complement strand
GTCAAAATATCAAAGAGACAGAACATAAATCGGACTAAAGTTGCGTAATATGCTAACCCCTAATTTGGGGTGTTACAAAAAATATTTGGATAAAGATAAGTAATGCATAATGACAAAAGAAAAATATAAGAATGTATAGCAATTAGAACAAATTGAAATGTATAAATATAACTAGTTTGATTCACATATAAATACTCATTCATCTTCTTGTTTCAAGCATCTGAGAAACAAATTCAATTATCTAAGAATAGAATTTGTGAAGGTCCAATCTTATAGGTTCTAAGTTACAAATTTAATCTATAACTTAAAGTTAGTTAGCTAATTTGTATTATAACTTCTATTCTTAGTGATAATAATATTTGATTTGTGCTATTTATTTTAATCTTTATTAAGTTGTGATCCTTTTCTATCCTCCTAATTATTTTAATTAGTATTGGAGCTTAATTAATGCTTGTATATCTACTTATCATTCACTATATGATTCCAATAATAATTAGATTCTTCACATCAAAGGAATTGGGTACTATTCATGTTGTAATTGTTGTCTACATTATATAGTGTAAGATATTTCTATTAGCTTAATATAGTATAAGATAAAAGTAATGACAACTGAATTGAAAGTTAAAATTTTAAAAAGAATACATTTCATTGTAGATATCACACATAAAAACTATCGTTATAAGGAATAATCGACTTATAGCTATTAGCATAAGATTGTAGCTAATTGAAAATAAATGTTGTTACAAATTTTCACCTAACTTTAGTTAATGAAAATTTATCAAGCGTAAAGGATAAGAGACAATAAGATAAAAAGAGCTTTAAGCAATTGTAACATGTTTAAAATATGTTACTAATCAATGATTTTTAAAGTATCGCCTTTAATAATATTAAAAAGTAACAAGAATAATAAATTTTTGCAACATATTGAAAAAGGTAACAAAACCAAAAAATGGTTATATTAAAATCCTATATATACAAGAACAACTCTAAGTAACAATCAGAGTGTTACTTAAATAAAATTAATTAAACTAATAAAATAATTATTAACTAAATCCTTAATTTTACTCCATCCCTCCCGTAAAACCCCTAATCTCCTTAGCAAAGTCCTAATGTTATCCCTCATCATTTTCATTAACTTTATCATTACCAGCCTCCCTCTCTACTATCATTCTCTGGTTCTTTCGTTTTCTTCTTGACCTCCTAATTATTTTAGTATGTATTTACAATAAATTTATTGTCTTTTATCATAATTTTTTATTAAAACTAATTCTTTTTCCTTCTATTAATGTTTATAAGTTATTGTTTTTTATTATTTATGGCATTTTAGTTATTTATTAGATGACAAAAGTTCTAGTTGATAATTATTCCCCTATGCTCCCCCTTGATGATGATTGTAATTGATTTTTTTTAATGTTTAACTAGTTCTTTATTTCTATTTGATTGAAAGTCAATTTGATGTGTTCATAAAGATGACTATTGTTGGAGAAAATTGTTAGAGAAGCTCACGAAAAGTTGAAGATGTGCAATTAAATTTATTATTTATAAGTGCACTTGCTATTAGTTAATTTGCCCTACATCATACAAGTTATAGCCAGAGCATGTTGTTGTTGACTTCTATTTCTTTAAAATGTGAGTTTTCACCCAAAACTTCATTAAGTCACTTTAGAGGAAACCTCTACTTAGGTGGTCAATTAAAACACTAAAGATCCCTTAACTTTCTTAGTAGGGGAGTTAAAAATAGATAACTATTCTAGGGCTTAAAACATTGGGCATGAAATTATTACTATTTTGGATAGATTACCTTGCATCTTTAGATTAGGTTATTGATTAATGTAAAAAGGGTATAGAAAGATGATGAAACAAAGGTATTTCATTCATACTCTGCGATGTGTACAGGAGGACGCTTTTATACTAATATTATTTGCTCTATTTGCTAGGTCACTATCTACTTGTAATAAAAAAGATGTTGTACAGCTAAGAGGAGAAAACAGTTTGTACAGAGGGAAGAATGGGAGAATAAAAGAGTGAATATTCGGTGCTTCCATCGTTTGCAGGGGTTACTGATGTGGCTGGTCCAATAGAAGAGAGAACTCCAAGCTTCGTGGCCCATGACCCGAAGATGGAAGGCTAATGGGCAAAATTATTTATGTTATTTAACACCCCCTCTTCAAGTCGGAGCTCCGGAGAAAACGACGGATCCGAACTTGAGAAGTAAATTGGTGAAGGCACGTGCGATGAGGGGCTTCGTAAGTAAATCTGCTACTTGTTGTTGGCTTCGGATATGTCGAAGACAGATGAACCCTAGGTTTGCCGAATCCCAAACTAGACGGAGATCTATCTCCAAATGCTTGGTACGTTCATGGAAGATGGGGTTCCTGGAAATATGAATCGCCGCTTGGCTATCGCAAAACAAAGGTATGGGGTCTTGATTTTGTATATGGAAACAACTCAAGATTTGAACGACCCACTTGAGCTCACATGTGGTTGAAGCTAGGCTTCGATATTCTACCTCTGCTGAGGACCGAATAACTGTGGTTTGCTTCTTTGTCTTCCAGGAGATGGGAGATCTACCGAGGAACACGCAAAAACCGGTTAGGGATCGTCGGCTGAAGACGCAACTCTCCCAATCAGAATCCGAGTATGCGGTGAGTCCTAGATCTGAGTTTGCTGCGTAAAATAGTCCTTGGTTTTGTGTTCCTTTGAGGTATTTGAGTACGTGTTTGATAGCGTCCCAGTGTGATTGTCTCAGTGCTTTCATGAATTGACTTAATTGTTGTGTGATGTAGGTGAGATCCGGTCTTGTGAAGCTCAGATATTGTAGCTTTCCAACTATTCTCCGGTAGTACTCTGGGTCTTTGAGAAGCTCCCCCTCATCGATGGTAAGTTTTATTCCTGGTACTATTGGTGTCACGCATGGCTTGCAGTGAAGCATGTTAGTTTCTTGTAGGAGATCCCGTATGTACTTTCCTTGACTGAGAGTCATTCCTACTTCTGATCTGGCTATCTCGACTCCTAGGAAGAATTTTGCATACCCTAGGTCCTTGATTGTAAAAGCTTTGTCGAGGTTTTGCTTAACAGAGATTAGGTGGTCTTCCTCTGCTCCAGTGATGAGAATATCATCCACATAGATGATGATAGCAATGAAACTAGAACCTAGGCCTTTGGTGTATAGGCAGTAATCTGCCTCTGACTTTTCGAATCCCAACTGTTTGAGCTTCATTGTCAATTCCTTGTTCCACTTTCTGCCAGCTTGTTTAAGTCCGTAAATGGACTTCTTTAGTCTGCAAACTTGTCCCTCCTTTGCCTTCTTGTAACCTTGTGGTGGTTGCATGTACAATTCTTCCTCTATGTGTCCATGTAAGTATGCATCATTTATATCACATTGCAGTATAGGTCATTTCTTCATTGTAGCTATAGCTAGGAATGTCCTTATTGTCACAATTCGTGCTACAGGTGCAAAAACCTCTGAATAATCTACCCCTTCTCTTTGGTTGAACCCCTTTGCCACCAGCCTTGATTTCAGTTTGTCAACCGTACCATCTGAATTATATTTGACCTTGTAGACCCATTTTGATGCTATTGCTCTCTTCCCCTTAGGCAGCTCTGTGAGAATCCAAGTTTGATTGTTCTCGAGAGCCTCTAACTGTGCATTCATGGATTCCATCCAATCTCCTGACTTCCTTACAGTCTCATAGGACATGGGTTCAAAAACAGCAGACACATTCCCCATGAACTCTTTGTATTTTGGGTTGTGTGTAATATGGAATTTTGACTCTTTGTCTTCTGGTGTCTCTGCAGAACCTAAAAAACCAAAAATGTTGTTAGTATTATCGAGGGCAGAAGTGGATTGATGAGCTGAGGCTTGATGGAAATAATCCTCAAGGTATTTTGGTAGAGTGTGGGTTCTTTAGCTTCTCCTCACATGGTTGTTTATAGTTGTACTCTGATTGATAGGTATGTCTGGTTGAGATTGAGGGGCTGTAAGTTCTGGCATGGGTTCAAGGCTTTATGAGGTAGGTAACTCTGGTATGTCTTCTTGGGCTACTGTCTGCATATCATCTTTATCTACTGTGTTGTGGGGAAAAAGGGGTAAGTGATTTGGATTAGTGACTGTAGGTGTATTTGCAAAAGGAAAGGTACTTTCATGGAATGTGGCATCTTTTGAGCTGAAGATGGCTTTTGTGTTGATATCCATGAATCGATAAGCTTTGTAATCTGGCATATAGCCTAGGAAAATGCATCTAAAGGATCTAGGATCTAGTTTTGTCTTGTTGGGTATTTTATCTAAGGCAAAACATTGGCATCCGAACACTCTCAAGTGTGCATAGGTAGGTTTTTTTTTATGTAGCTTCTCATATGGGGTTTGCCATTGCAGGACTTTGGTGGGAATTCTATTCAGGAGGTAGGTAGCAGTGAGAAGAGCCTCTCCCCAGTAAGACTTTGGTAAGTTTGTTGTAAACAATAGGGCTCTTGTGAGTTGTAATAAGTGTTTGTGTTTGATTCCACCACTCCATTCTGCTATGGGGTGTAGGGACAACTCTTCTGATGAATTATTCCCTTGTCTGCGAAAAGCTTTCTGCACTCTTGGTTTAAGAATTCTTTCCCATTGTCTGTTTGAACTCTAAGTATTTTGGCATCATACTGCTTTTCTATGGATTTGATAAAATGGGTTATGGTATGGTATGTGTTGTCTTTGTGTTTGAGTAGGAATGTCCAGGTGACTCTAGTGTAATCATCAACAATGGTTAGGAAAAATTGAGATCCATTTAGGCTAGGTACTCTATATGGCCCCCATAGATCCATGTGTAGTACCTCAAAGGGTTTAGTGGTCTGTATTTGGTGTTTAGGGAAAAGTTTTTGGTGTTATTTTGCCATGGGACAAATCTGACAATTAGATAGATCGGATTTAAAACATTTGATTTCATTGATGTGCTGCATTTTTCCCTTAGAAACATGTCCTAGCCTATTATGCCAGGTATTAACTGAGACAGTAGCACTAAACACAAAATTCTGATTTTGGTAAAAGTCTAAGGGGGGTCCTTTCAAGGTTCCAGGAGGTATCAAGTTGTCTTCTTCCAGCTCATACAGTCCACTTCTGGCCTTGATAACAGCTATGACATTGTTAGTCTGTAGGTCTTGCAAAAACAATTCATTAGACATGAAAACAGCTGCAATGTCATTTTGTGTTGTGAGCTTGTGCACAGAGAGTAAATTCTTGAAGAAATTAGGGATATGTAGGACTTCATTTACGGTAATTTGGTTTCCAATGGAAGCTTCACATACATGTGTCACACGCTGTTTTGTGCCATCTGGTAGAGTTACTGGTTCATACATTTTGTTTGGTTTGTGCTCATTACAAAACCCAAGGTCTGTGATCATATGAGATGAAGCACCTGAATCAACCAACCACATGCATTTATTTTCTGTATTGTAATTCATGCTATTACCTGCAAAGTTTGCGAGCCCTCCAAACTTTACCTCTCCTGTGGTCTTTCCTTTAATAGCCTTAGATATCTCCTGTTGAATGAAGGCTGCCAAGCCTTGTGAAATCTGTCCATTGTCCTCATTCTGCTCATAGCTTCCACGTGGAATCTCTGCAGGGGTATCAGCAGCAGTTACAAGATTTGCTTTGTTCTTCTGGTTGGTTAGTTCTTTGTACCAATCGGGCACGCCATGGATCTTGAAGCAAGTTTCAATGGTATGTCCTGATTTCTCACATTTCTCACAATATTTGTCTTCCTTCTTATTATATGTCTTCCTAGTGTTTCTACCACCTTTCTTTGAGTTGAAATTGGTTTGTCGTGCCATCATAGCTATGTTTAGATTGCTGTCATGGTTGGAGTTTACTGATTTCTGCCTCTCTACTGTTTGCATCATTGCAAATGCTTTGTTGACCATCGGTAATGGTTCCATTAACAAAACTTGGTTGACCACATGTTCATAGTCCTCATTTAGTCCCATGAGAAATTGAACCAGTCTATGCATGTTGTCCTTCATAGAAATGGCTCTAGCTGCCTCACAGGTGCATGTTGGTATAGGATTTAAGCTAGCCAGATCATCCCAAAGCTTCTTTAGTTTAGTGTAATAAGCAGAAACAGTAAGATTACCTTGTTTAAAGGAGCTGATCTCTCTCTCTATTTGATACAGTAATGGCCCATTTGCCTCCTCGAATCTCTCTCTCAACTCTTCCCAGAGTTCTTTGGCTGTGGAGAATGACAAAAAGGCATCACTTAGCTCCTTAACCATGGAGTTGAGGATCCATGACTTGACCATTGAGTCTGCACGTTTCCATCTGGCCTGGAGTGCTCGATCTTCAATGGGCTGTGCACAGGTTCCATCAATGAAGGACAACTTGTCTTTGGCACATAGAGTTATCATCATGGATTTGCTCCATGTGAGGTAATTATTTCCATTGAACAGAGGAATAACTAGTACTGCCCCAGGGTTTTCTGTGCTTGTGATGGAGTAAGTTTCTAGGTCAGGATTGTGTGTAGGGTTGCTGGCTTCACTATCATCGGCCATGTTAGACATTCTGGGTATAGGTTAGATTGGATCAAGCCTTAGGCTCTGATACCAAGTAAAAAGGGTATAGAAAGATGATGAAACAAAGGTATTTCATTCATACTCTACGATGTGTAAAGGAGGAAGCTTTTATACTAATATTATTTGCTCTATTTGCTAGGTCACTATCTACTTGTAACAGAAAAGATGTTGTACAACTAAGAGGAGAAAACAGTTTGTACAGAGGGAAGAATGGGAGAATAAAAGAGTGAATATTCGGTGCTTCCATCGTTTGCAAGGGTTGCTGATGTGGCTGGACCAATAGAAGAGAGAACTCCAAGCTTCGTAGCCCATGACCCGAAGATGGAAGGCTAATGGGCAAAATTATTTGTGTCATTTAACAATTAACAGTTGTAATGTCTCATCCTTACAATTAGAGAGAGTGATCGTGCCATTTTATATGTATTTATTATCCATGAGACTTGTAGTTCTTCTTATGCGTATACATTTTCTTTTTTAGGTATACAACTACATTTTGGAGGTTTACTTGGATTGTATTTTTTTTGCTTTGGTAAATGAATAAATAGTTTAGTATGGTAAGCCATATTTTCTATGGTAAGCCTAATTTTTGTAAACTTAGTTTATTTACAATTATACATCTTTTAAGTTATCTCCATTTCTTTTCTTCATATATTCTTTTGCATAGATCCAAACGTTAATGAACTATACCTTAATGGTCTTACCTTCTTCCTCATATATGGTTAATTTCTAGATATTCATTCCATCTTCTCTTTAAAACTTTTAAGTCTTTTATATGCTTTTTTATGCAACATACACTTGAATGGGGAATTTCCATAATATCTTCTCATAAATAGATCAATCCTGAATAAAATTAATTCACTTTGATCATTCCTACTACATTATTGCTAAAGGATGACTAAGTCGATTGTTGCATGTTAGCTTGTTAGTGTTGCTAGTTAGAAATTCAAGCCTATGAAATATGTATGGCCTTGTAATGAATTATTATTATTTACAAATGGGTTTATAGGAAATTTTTAAAGGACAAGTGAATCTTTTTATCATCTTTACCTTTTATATTAAAACGCATAGAGTGCAGCCAAAGTCATAATTTTTTACTTATGAAAATATATTTTAATTAGGCAGAATGATCAAATTGTTCCTTTAAGATTACCTAATAAATTCAAAAAATTTCATAATATTTTGGGCATGAATTATTATCCTAATATTTGATTCCTTATGTCACACCATGAAAAATTAATGATTTCATTAATAATATATCTAAATAAGGGTCAAATTATTGGAACTATAGTTTTATGGGTATCTAAATGTGTTAGAATGTTAAAGGTCATTATGTATTTAATAATTAACATCAAGGATTTATCTAATCCTTTTTGCAAATGCATATAATATTTTGCATATAGTTTATGCATTCATCATTATGTTCCTTATCATTCACGAATTTGAATGCTTTTCTAGAAATTTAGTCATTTTTAAGTAGAGCGAGGACATTTTTTATTTAAATTTTTGAACTCCCATTTTGTTTAGTTAAAGTATATCATAATGCTTAAGGTTAATGTTTAAAGATAATATAAAGAAAGGGCAATGCCTTCTGATAGTTAATTTACACCTAAAAAAATCCTTAGTTACTCTTTATATTGCATAAGGTGCTTACATTCCGTGAAAGGAAAGTGAAAAGAAGCATCTTACAAGCTAAGTGAGTTATTGTAATAGCCAAGCTGGGCTCAAATGTTAAACTTGTTAAGCTTAAATGTTCTATTTCTTAATACTTAATTGCAAGTTGATCTAGATTGAATGATGCTCTCTATTGTTTGTATTACATTACTTTGTTGGGGCCTAAAGGTGTCTTATACGCAAAACTTATTCTGATTGGTCTTATATTATGTGTTGTTTCCCTTCTTTGTTTAATCACCACCTAAGCATTTAAGTTTCAATGATGAAATTATGTCAATAAAATAGAACAGAGGTGATAATGATCAATAGTTATACGTTTAACAATTCATTAAGTCTTTATATCGTATGATAACCATTTGTTAAGATGAATAAGATCTCCTGGTGATCTTACTTTATATGTTTCCAGTGAAATAAACTTTGGATAAATTTGTTATTCATATGAAGGCCTAATGACATGTTAGAATTAATGAAGCATAATATAAATCAATATCTACCTAACACCATCCTTCTGCCACCAAAACTTAGGTACAAATAATGAATTTTGCTAATTTAATCAACTCTAGAGATACAATCTATCCTTCATGAGGGGCTACAATAAGCTTTAAATAATAATTAACCAGTCCAAAGAGCATTCAATTCAGAATGTTGTATACTAGCTATAGTTTTATACAGTCTAAAGTGATTTGAACATTATATCATTTAAGTCATGTTATTTTATTTAATTTACATGGATCATTTCTAAAGCACTATTTAACAATATCGAACTTAAACAATTCTTTATTTGTATAAATAGAATACCATTCATAATGTCAACTGTCTATCATCTCAAGTGCAACCTCCATTCTCTACATATTTGAGTTCTTCAAATCAAGATTTATCAGTTTGTGAATTCACATACATCTGGTAAATAGAAGCAAATTGTCTTATAGAAGAGCTACAATCATACTGTACTATTAAATTATATATATATATATATATATATATGAATTATTTCAAACTGTATCAACTTATTTCTAAATACAATCATTTTTTTAACAATTATAATATATTTTTCCTAGGAATGCGATGATAAAGAGTGAATAAGGAGGTAGTTTGTGAAGGATTTTGGAGTAGCCACAAATATTTGTTTTGTTTTGTATTTGGTTGATGGACTTATAATTCATATAGATTAGAAGAAGTTAATATACGTGCATTTAAATAATAAAGTTTTCCTACCGTGTTTTAGATATGTTAAAGGTTGAATTCTAGCAATCCATATAAACTATATGATAGCATATATAAATGCAATTTTTGGCCATTAACATTTAGTAATATATATTTTAAGGTATACATTAATGTATGTATAGCTTAAATACTATATATTGTTATCTTAAGGAATATTAATGTATCGTATGGTTATTGCCTACTCATTGGCAAGGGTTTGCCTTTATATTAACATGTACATTGGATATTGCTGCCTAAACAAAATCAATTCATTGCCTTATAAATACTCAAAATGTTGCTATTGTTTGAAACTATTTTGTTGCCATTGTCAAAACTTGAAGCAACATTAATCATTTCATTATCTAATCAATAAAATTTGTTGTCTTATACTTATAGGAGTGCCACTTTACTTAACAGTAAGAATTATGATGTCTTAATAAAAATGCAAAGATAATTAATTACATTTCTAATTATGTTTTTGCTAGTTACGCAATGCCTTTTTTATTTTATTGATAATAACAAAAAGAGATATGAGATTATCCCATAAAGTTGTACGAAGTTAAGTTACTTAACAAATTTTTTTAATATATTCTTCAATTGTTAAAATTTGTAATCAAGCATGTTAATATTCATTTATCTCACATTGTTAGGCCATATAATAGGATTAAAAAAATGAGATTAAGGACTTAGAGAGGCAAGCTAATTGGTTGGTGAGACTCATTATAATATTAAGAACATTCAAATGTTTTTTAGAATTTAAATGAAAGTTGACGATTATATCAATTTTATTTTTAAATAAAAATTTAAAATATAATAATTTTTAATCCCACTAAATGTAAAGTATAATTTGAATTTTTGTGATATTCTTTAAATGACCATTTTACTGTAGTTTATTTCGTTACTTGTGGTTTATTTCCTTACATGTGATTCATATCTGCATGATAAAACAAAGGCAAGACAACCTATCCAAGGGTTTCATGACACTTGAATGTCTTTCCAAGCTCCACGGGGAACGTATCATAGTCTTTGGTGAAAACGATGGCGAACATTTGATTATTGGACTCTTGTCAGAAGTGAATGTCCTGTTTCTTCTCCTCTTTGAAAGTGATCATCTATAAATGCTACGACACCTTTTTGCAAAAGAGCAGGGTGAAGATGGTTAATGAAGTTGTCAGTATGTTCGCCTCTGAAACTCAAAAACACATTGTACTTCTATTGGTTAGACGTGTGGAAGTGTAGAAGATGAAGATGAAGGCAAGAAGAGAGACTGGAGAGAGCTCATACATGATCATTAGCATGTTCCTGAATCAATGTCTCAATCAAAGGGGAGACCTTGTTGACCTTGTAGCTTCTTTTTTGTTGACTTCGTTTCCTAGAATGTCATTAGCGCCAGGCCTCACCTGCCAAACGCTTGTTGGCTAACTGTTGTTACTAAAGTCTTGTAAGGAATTAGTTAACGGACCATAAAGAAAGCACATTGATAATTTTTAAGTAATATAGCTACATTATGTTGATATTATGTGTCTACTTTAATTTATGTGGTTTATAATTAACAAAATCATACTTAATTTAGTGAAAACTTAAATGTGAGTTTAACATCATGATAAAATTTCAGAAATTATTTTTATATTTGAGAATTGTTTTATCCTACCAAAGATTATAATATTGACAAGAACTTGCTGGTTTGTTTATAAAATGACTTGTTTGAGCAGAATTTAATGTTGTGAGTCATTTTTAGTCGATCTCTTAAATGAGAATTGTTTAGTTCTATTCTTTTTTTTAATCGAAGTTCGTAATTTTTGTTTTCTATTTTTAGTTTTTCAAATAAAAACAAAACATATTAATCAAATGTAGTTATATTTGTATTATTGATGATAATTACATATTAGATAAAATTTAAAGATAAATTGTTTGTAATTAATTAAATTTATTTAAATATTTTTATAATATTTGATTAAAATAAATAATTTTAATATTTTATTTTATTTTAAATACATTTTAATTATAAATCAAAATTTATTTGAAATACACATATTCTAAAGATAATGAATATTTATTTATATTCATTAACAATTATTAATTTAATTTAATTACAGAAATTAAATAAATTATTAACTTAAATTAAATTATTGATAATTTTATTAATAGTAAATTTTAATATTTAAATATACAATATTAAATTAAATTATTCATAATTTTTATTAATAATTATATTTAATTAATAGTAAATTAGATTATAAAATAAAACAAAAAATACAAACAACTTTTTGTGATTTTCATAAATTTTTTAAAAAAAGAACAAATAACTATTTTTACCAAATTTGAATTAAAACAACAAATTGAAAAGTTAAATACCAAATAAACGTGATTGTTTGAACGAATGAAAAGGGATCCGTGGCGCAATGGTAGCGCGTCTGACTCCAGATCAGAAGGTTGCGTGTTCGATTCACGTCGGGTTCAAACCCCTTAAATGCTACTCCCTGTCTTTTTTTTTTTTCCCTTATCTTGCGTTCATGTTTTCCTATTCATCCTACATGCTGTTACGAAGCGCATTAACACAGAATCAGTGTTATCCATGCACAACTTCCCTGCTCCTAATTTTCAAAAGTCCCATTTTGACATTTAAGCATTCATCACCAAACAGTCACGTTTACAAGGAAATGATAAAGAACATTAGCAAGTAGCAGCTAGTAGAGACAAAAAGCATGCAAGTACATATGAGTCGTCGGAATTCAGTTTAGAATGAATTCTGAGAATCAACGTCATATACATCATGCATCGCTGGCTTGCCACAAGATTTCAAAGATTTTACTTTAAGCATTCATCAACAGATTTATACCATGTTGTACAGGGGGATGAATACATCAACTCATTAACATAATCACGTATCACCCATTTGTGGTGTCATCTTCTTCAGGCTTCACAAAGAACTCAATATAAGCAATTCTACAGGGTTGCTGGTAGCCAGCTGAATCAATATGTGAGTGTGATGGTCTTGCAACTGAAACCAGATGTTGAACTTTCAACATGCCACCTCTCCCAATGCTCAACTTGCTACCTCTATTGTCTTTAATCACACTGCTGGGAATGTTGGATGTTGTAGCTCGAAGGAACTTGTACTTATACCTATGCATAGAAGTTAAGAGTCAGACACCGGTCGAGGAGCTGTTCAATGATTTCATACAACAGTTTTGAGAAAAGACCTGTAAGAGACTTGCTGATCACAGTGAAATGCAGTTAACAAGTCGGTGTTGGCATAATACAAGAAGTCTATCTACAAAAAGCAAAAGTTTTAGAAAATGTGAATATAATTCAGCCTTCACATCAAGTAATTGTTCATACAAATAACACCTGCAAGTCTCCATGGCCTTCTCCCCTGAAAGTAACAGAAGGGGGTACTGGTTTTAGAATGATCTGGATGCTGGATCCTGGCCATTCTAGATCATCAATAGCTTCTTTCAGTGCTGCAGACTATGTTGTGGAATACCATAACATTAGACAACAAATTGAGAAAAGAAGCTGGTTATGAAACATAAAAGTTTGTAAAATAAAGCAAAACTTTTAGGATCGAGATTTTTTTTTTTTTTTGAGATAGCATCAAATACAAAGCATATTACTTGGTGTTTTGAAGAAGTAGGAACATCTCTTGAAAAAAACAAACATTTCCGAAATAACTGTGCCCTTGCAATTTTTTCCTTAAATCTCATTTCATGAACAAAATGGTCTAGACAAGAGCAACAGATTCTCATTTTCCAAGATAAAAAAGGACCAGACTCTCAGAAACATTAGATTCACATCAATGCATCATACAATAATCAAATGAAATGTCAAATAGTTAACACAAGTTCTATTTGTGAGTCCAAAATGCATTGGCATCAATGCAATAGGTTGACATCCTGCACAAGGAATTCTAAAGAATTTTCGCGTTTCTCTCCTAAAAGATCAAACTAGTACTAGTCCTTGAAGTAATAGGATAAGGAATGAGTATACTTTGACGGTAAAACTGTGAGGTTTGGTCCCAGCAGGTTCAAAATTGTAGTCCCATGAAACAGTTTCGGGGATTCTTGTCCTGATTTCAGCATAAA
>JANTNU010000005.1:12921159-12938789 GCA_024752395.1 Erythroxylum havanense | reverse complement strand
AGTATGCTAGCTCCGTTTAGACTTGGGAATGTTTGTAAAAGCTGTCTGCAGCTTTGACCAGGAGTTATTAAGAATATATTGAAACTAAAGCCACCCTCAACAGTAGCCTTTGACATTTATTTGGAATCCCTACTTTTTGGTTACTTAATGCCCTAGCATTAGGCTCATCGAGTGACTATTTGGAAGGATTTACGAAAATCAGGAAAATGATGCCAAAACTCCTTTACTGTAGGAGTCAAGCCCCTGCAATCAAAGTCTGCAGTGAACATACTTCATTGTTTTGCATTGCTTCTTAAGGCTAGCTGTAAAGTAGCCTTTCGGAACTAAGGGCTATTGACAAATGAATTCTGCCTTAATATCCCACTGAAATCTGTTTGACTAGACAAAATATGCTTAAAGTGGCTTATAAACAGATCAAAACACACATTTTGGGGGAACGGGTAGCTTTCATATATACATATATTAGAAAGAAAAAAGAAGAACTAAAACAATAACAGAAGCAGTCAAGAAAGCATTTGAAAAATGCCTTACTGGACCCTTTTCCTCTCCTGTCAATCACAAACAGGCAATACATAAGCTCTGTGATAGTTTTTCTTTTACTTGGTAAAATTATCAGAGACATTTTCCACCATGCGCTCAAGTTCTAAATCACCTTGGTTTCAATTCACCAAAATGGTTACCACTCATATGACAAAAATATTGTATGAGAAAAGGTTATGTCCCAAGAAAACTGCACAATGTGCATATATCACACAAATTTAAGGAGCAGCAAAAGCAATCAAAAGAAAAAAAGAAAGAAAGAAAGAAAGAAACCTATCATGCACTAGCATCCATATGTTAAAAATGTCCAAACTTATAGATTAACAATATGGGCAAAATCTACTAACGCAAAAAAATTATTTCACAGCTGAATTTGCAGTTAACCGAGAGTCCAAGTTTTAGAAATAGAAGTCATCATTGTTTGTTACAACAAAAGAAAGAAAAAGAAATTCCTTATGATTCAAAAACAAATGTTCTCATTTAGCTACGAGTCCACTGTTGGGTTCCAACTTTTTATCATACTAAATGAAGCCATTCAATCCAAAATGTTGACTCCCATCATCGGCAAATTTTCCATTTTACACTGTAACAAAACTCAATACAGTAATTCAAGCCTTTAAATGTGATAACTCATCATTTCAACTAGATCACAAAAGCTATCAACACCACAACTAAGATAACTGTAAACGAACACCTATCGAAAACCAAGTCCAGGAAAGTCAAAACAAACTTACAACAAGAGCCAGTTGCCATCAAGCAGCTCTTTTGAGTCCACAGGAGCTGCGGTCGGGTTCAAAGCCTCCAACTGATTAACAAGCTCTGAAACCTCGGCCCGAACCTCGGTGCTGGCCCGATACCCAAAATCGGTCCCGTAAACCGTATCCACCAAACACCTCTTCAAGTCTTCAACTTTATCGTCCTTTGCTTGTGTGCCGGCGCTGCCGTTGCCGAAATCCTGCTCCCACTCGTCCTCGTCCTTGGGAGGATCCGCATCGGGAACAGTGGGGTATTCGGGCTCGGGCTCGGGTTCGGTCCTTTCTCCCCACTCATCAGTTATGCTGATAGGTCTTGGTGAATCTTGATCGGGGTCGGAGGAGAAATCGTTCTCCGCGGCGGCGAAAGAGAGGAAGGGGGGAAACTTGGGTTTGGCATTTGAAGTGATGAAGGGTCCAACTTTCAGGGTGTTGGCTGAGAAGGGAACAGGCGGAGGTGGTTTGGAGACAGAGCGTTGAGAGGTTTGACAAATGGAGAAGGGAGAAGAGTAGAGTGAGGTGGTGAGAAGCGCCATAAGAAGAGACTTTGAGGACTACAGTAGAGTGCGTGGTGTATGTCCAAATAATTGGTCAAGAATTTATATTGTGATTACAAACTGCAAAATAAAATTAAAATCCTTTGAAATCAAAAGATGATTTTTTCGCGAATAAAATTATATTTTTTTATTTAAATTAATATATTTATTTGATGTGACAGCTTGGATTGTTTGGGGCACAGGCCAAGATTCGTCAAATGGTCTAGAATCAGCCTGCGTGCGTTTGCTCAAATCCAAGCAAAGCAAAATCTCAAGGAAGTGTGGTACAGAAATCGGGATCAAATTAAATTATATTTAATATACTTAACTCTATAAATATTTTAATAATTAATTTTAATTAAATGAATGTGGAATTTTACAAATACTATTTTTTGTTTTGCTTTCTGTTAAAATAAATTTATTTTGAACTTATTTATTTCACAATTTTAGGGACACTTAATAGTTAATATATAAAAAAAATAAAACATATTTTAAACAATCCATTTAAAAAAATATGGGCTTCTGACCCTAATGTCTGATCAGGCTTTCTTGATCCCAGGCCTAAGATCTACTATTCCGACGCTCATGTAGGGCACTACTAACCCCACTCAAAACTTACGCTGCGTTTGGTTAACGTTTTCAGCATGCAAAGACTGGACGAGACGGAACAGGACAGGATAGGATATGACAAGAATTGAAGACTGGGAGATGTTTGGTTGCGGTAAACAGAACAGAGATAATTGTCCACGTTCTAAAGACAAAAATGTGTTTGGTTGCCGTCTTCAGAACAGAAAACAGTGTTAATGACATAAATGCCCCTGTAGTGTAAAGAGTTGTAGATGTTAAAGAATGTAATTTTTAGTATTATTTTTATTATTAATATTGTTAATAATAATATTATTATTGTTGTTATTAGTATGTAAAGTAGTACCTTTTGATGAAACTTACAAGAAAGTCCAGCACTTGTGTTGGGCTTTGGGCTTGTACTTGACGGAAAGGAGTACTGCATGGGCTTTCTGTGCCCTAAATGGAAATGGAAAGCTGTGATGTGATTTCTCCAACAATTTTTCACTTCACACATGTTTCTTATATTTTTGT
Source organism: Erythroxylum havanense (assembly GCA_024752395.1). Classification (NCBI taxonomy): domain Eukaryota; kingdom Viridiplantae; phylum Streptophyta; class Magnoliopsida; order Malpighiales; family Erythroxylaceae; genus Erythroxylum; species Erythroxylum havanense. The sequence goes on along the minus strand of JANTNU010000005.1, from coordinate 12,935,863 downwards.
TTTTTTGTGATTGCTCTATCCCTACTTCTTTTTTGGCCTTTCACATTGGGAATTCAATAACAGTACCCTTCAATGCTTGTAAGACCTATTTCATAGCAATCATCAAACGGCCTGTCTTTTACACATAATGATCTACCAAGTTAATCTCAACACTTTTAGCTAATAAAAGTCATCCCCTTTTAGGGGAGAGATAGTGACAGAGCTAAAAGGCCGTGGGCCAAGTCTGTCTCCTTATAACTCCTAAAAGGAAAGGAAACAAAACTCCACAAATCTGAGGTCAGTTGTCCTTTATAATTTCAACATTCTATTATCGTGTCATTCACTGGCAATAGAAGTTAAAAGTCACTTTCCCCGTTTAATCTGATCTTATCCTTCAGCATATTTTGGGCATGCAAAAAAGATACAATTGGCTAAGGAAACTTACTTTTCCATAATCAGATTACAAAGTACAAACTGAATTAATTTGTAAATTAAAAAAGTACTTCACCGGGATGACGGGCTATCAATCAAAGTTGTCACTGTTCAAAATTACTTGAGAAGTGAAATACATGATGCGGTGCTTTTGGAGGGTCCAATCATGTTAATGAATGATTGCAACGGCCAGGGAAACCACCAATTTTCCAATAGCATCTAACCAATTGCCTTTTATCAGCAAGGCATTTACGTTTGAACCAAAAGTAGAAAATGAAGAAAGCTATATCACAAATATCTTTAGACATTTGAGTAAGACATGTGGGGTTAGCATTGAACAACAGGACTTTTATCTGACGCCATTTGGTCTTGAAACTGAAATAAAAGAAGCTATCTTCAACCCCTTTTACTTGGTGGCCAGCCTAAGGAAAAGGAAGTTAGTTATTAATAGCCTTGAGGTGTACAACAATCCATTCACAGCAGAGGGGCTTAACAATTCGTAGCGAGCTGTTGTTTTCTAGGACTGATCCTCTGTCTATTTTATTCTGTCCTATTTTGTCCATTTTGTATGGCTCAGATGCAAAATAGACAGGATAGGACAGGGTAAAATGGACAGGAGATTTTTGGGCGTTGTTTTCTGATTCTCGCACATTCCCAGCCGAAAAGGTAAGAATAATTGAGGTCAGTCATTGGTCTTCGCCTAACAACAATCACCATCTTTCCAAAACGCCAGTCAGCTTGAGATGGGTCAGTATTATGTATAGCCATTGTCTAGCGATTCCGGAGAAAAACCAGCAGGAAACTATTTTTTCTTAGCTTTGGACAAGTATTTTAGTTGACAGAGACAGGCATGTACTTCAAGATTAGGTTACATCGTTAGATGGCCTAATCAGCTTTAGGGGGCAACAACTGGATAACAAAAAATAATTCCGTAATTGAAGAAAAGGGTCTGCGTTTTAAGTTAATTGGCCAGCAACAGGCATCTAGTTACAAATACTCTGGCTTTTAAAGTATTGGCTTTGTGGACATTTGAGGACTTGACACTTGTAAGTACACTAGGCAAAGGAGAAATAGAATAAAAGATTGATTTTATCGTTTGACACAAGAAAGGAAAGAAAGAGGTCTACGTCTCATGAATTCTCCTCTTCTTCCCGTTCTTTTTCTTTTATTTAATTTACATGAACTTAAACATTTTCCTTTTATTTGACATTTTCTACACGAAATCAGAAGATTGTATTTATAAAAAATGGCATAGACTCCTATTAAAATAAACCCATGTAGATCCAATCCTTGGTCTGGAGTAGGTGCATTGATTCCATTGCCATATCTAGGACAGTCCATCAGAAAATGCAACTGCTCACCAACAGAAAGACAGAAAAAGTTTACAGGCGTAAAGAAATGGAGAGGACAGTTTGACGTGCCATGGGAATCCTCCACTTCACCGGTACAACTCACGAAAGTTCTGAAAGTAAAGAAATAGAATAAAACAAGAGGCACAACCAGACAAAGATGACAATTGGAAAGAATCTTATGGTTTTCTATGGAGCCTTGCGCAATCCCTGGACACCCTTCTCATTTCGTACCTCCTAACAATAGAATACATATATATATACAAGGAACAGAAAAGAGAGGTACCAACCCAACAACATGTTAAAAGAAGTACTTCCAAGGAAATAAAAGTAACCCACCATGCGGATGTAAACCTACAAACTTTCTAGATGTGGCGCTGAATCATAAGCTTATGTTAATGTGAAAGCTTAGCGTTTAACACCCCTCATGTGAACTTGCTAACAAATTATAAAGTTGGGTTTCCCTTTTCCTTTGTGGGTGGCTACTACGTGGTAGCTTCCATGCCATAAACCCAAGCCTTTTTCAAGAACCAAACTTTTTGTAGCTAGGTGGTTTTCGATAAAGAGAGAGCCAAAGGGGATTGACAAAAAGAGGAGGAAAAAAACATTTTTTATCTTAAGACTTATACATTGAAAGTCGTGTGTGTCAATTCGCTGGAACTGGAAACCAGAAAAAAAAAAAAAAGAATTTCAAAGATTTGGTCAGGTGGGTTCAAGGCTGAAACGCTTTTCCTAGTGCTTGACCGTTTCCATTTAAAGACTTCTTGAACAAATCATACATCGATAACGTGTGTCACGTTGCGGACAATTGCGTAAAGCTTTTCCTCGCTAAGGGGTCGGCAACCTTTGTTTGAGAGTGTCTTGTAAAACCAGTCAGCTTCTGAATCCTTGTACTCCAGGTTTTTGGACTTTGGTTATATTCATATGCTTTTCTCTTTTGTGGAACATTCCACATTGCGAGGTCAGTTTGACCACGTGCAGTGTTATTTAGTCCACAACTAGTGCCACGCCAAACTAATTGGTCTAAAACTGCAGATCCAAATCCATAATTACAAATTAATGATTCAAGATTAAATCTTTCTTTTTTACCCCCATTTTTTGACTCTTGAGTCTTGACTCTTCAGTCATGCGTTCATTGTGACGTGAACATGCCGTCAAGTCATCTTGGGAATTCTTGATCCTTTAAGATATTAACCTTTCATAATATTTTTTTCTCTCTCTACTGGAAAACGAGTCCAAGATCCTACGGAGCGTTGGAATTAGAATTAAGCATCTTCTGTGGGCATTATTTTCTAATAAATAATGCAATGAAGAAAAAAGTGAAATTCTGATCCTACTATTTCTGAATATCATTCACACCCAAATCACTCGTGACATTAACTTCTGTCCGCGTCTTGGACACAAGACTGATTATTTAGGACTTCATTAAGCACATTTAGCAGTAACATGACTATTTGTAATTGGGATAATTAAATGCACAAATGGTGACCCAACTTGTATTTTTTTTTTCTTTGTTTACACAGCTTTCCATTTGGTGAGAACCTAATTGGGTTGAGTACACCAAAGGGCCACGACTTGTACTATATAATAATATTAAGCTAACCTATTAGAAAAGAAAAGACCATACTATACATATGTTTATTGCATTGAGGTACCTACTGCCACCAAGATTCCAAAAACTATTCCCGAGTGCTGTTGGTAAGGTGGTGGAGCTAATCGGATAGAAATAAACACGGGTTGTTTATTACAGAAAAGGAATAGTTGGTGAAGGAGAAGAATAAAAGGAAAACTGAAAAGCCGGCAAGATCTCTAACTAGGCCACCGGAAACAAACTGTACATCTAGTTACATGTTCATACAAAACGCGAGCGAGGTGCCGGTGGCCAACCCCATTTGTTTTCTATACATTAATTCTTTTTTAAGTTTCTACTTTTGCAGACCTAATCTCTTTTTACTTGTTTTTTTTTTTTTAAGCGTGAGGGTATAATTTAACATTCTGTTTCATATTTACATTGACCACTTGGGTTATTTCACAACATTTAATGAAGTTGGTATCCTTTTATTGAGGTTCTGTCCGTTTCTGCTTGCCGGTGGCTACGATGATAAATGGGGCACTACCAGAAACGTAACAAATTTCGGAAACTGCAAACTACCCCAATCCCCACGACTTTAACACTGTTGGGTGGGAGAGAGTTTGGAAGGAGCGGGAAAGGTTATTATTGTGACTTATACTTATAATAAATTAAAAATGTTAATATTTAATTATTATTTTTATAGTTTTAATTAATATTATAAATTTTAATAAAAATTCTGAATTTAAAATATATTAAAAAATGATATGATAAGTAGATATATCGCTTTTCACAAAATGATCGCCCTGTGCTAGTTATAAGTACGGTTTCGTCGTAATTGTTTTTTCTTTTAATAAAAAAGGAGAACAATTGAAAATATTACGTAGTAATTCTCGAGTGACAGACTCCCGACATATCTTTATTTGATGAAGTGTAAAAGTTTATACGGATGGAAATGCAACACTACCGTAGTTAATTCAGTTCAAACAAGAAAAAAGGGTTCTTTTGTCAGCTTCCCAATCTCCCATTTATTCCTAATTCTTGGCTTTCCATATCTAGCACAGCTCGTTGTCACGCGTTTCATTTCCCATAAGTGATTATTGTGACATTTGGGGCTGCTGACTAGCACAACAGAAAAACAAAAAGACGTTTACAATCTAGAAATTTGTACAACCTTTTTAACATCCAAAAGTTCAGTGCCAACTCATTTTATATTCTAATCCAATAGGACTGTCCTCTTTCTGTTGTATTTTTTTCCACTTACTTATATATATAATTTTAGCTAACTAGGGTTGAATTCTCAAATTTCTTTTGATAAAACTACAAGCATGCAACAATTGCATAGGCCTATACTATATACAATATTTCAAAGAGGCCAGCTCAGTCGCAATATAATATTTAGAGAATCTCTATGAGAGAGTAAAAAGGATTATGTTTCTTGATTGACACAGTGTCATTGGGTCTTTAAGAAAATTTTGATAATAAAGTGGGCATCTTAGTTGTATAAGTTTTTTTTATAAAAAAGATTAATTCGGGGACTAGTCCCTCCGCGATGGGATCATCTCAAATTAAAGAGGGCTACTGCTGATCCAAGAGTTTGCTGCATTCCTAAGAATCGAATCCTCGACCTTTTGGTTAAACGATAAAAATATGTGTCAATTACGTTAACCTTTTAAATTTAATTGTGTAATTAATGATAGAAGACGAGGGAGGAAGCCACGAATGGAGCAGAGGCAGCCGAGCCCAGCCAATGAGGGTGAGAAAAGCATTGACTGGGTGGGGTGTGAAACAAAGCCGAGCCGCCAAATGAAATGCCAAAAGAACTTATTACGTCTTTGCTTTCAATGCCCTCGTATTCGCTGACTGTGGAAAACTAATCATTAGACCAACCTCCAGCCTAACTTTTTAAAAGAACCCTTGTCCTCCAATCCCCTTCAGAGAGAGAAAACCATTCCATTTTTGTTTTTAATTTTTTTAAAATATTTGATTCAAGGATTATTAGAAATGCAAAATTAATTATCAAGAGTATGATTCGAAGTTGATATCAAAATTTTTTATTTATTAAATTTTGGTTAAGAGAAATTGTGAATAGTGGTTTGCGTGAGAGAAAGGAGCACAAAAGCTGGGACCGGTCACCTATGGGTCCGTGAAACCTGCTGTAACCGCCAGCTAAATCCAGCACTGCCCACAGTTACACAACGCATAATCCGTATAGGACCCGGTGTTTGTCTGTGCGCCACTTGTACTACTCTGCACCCAGATCCCTCCACGCGTCGAGTTGTCGTCGTGCTTGGAGTCACGCTCGGTCAGCCTTTTCAGGGTTAGTTCAACCCAAATTACGGAAGCCTTAGCCAGTTCTCAATTCCCCATTCTGCCCTTGGGCTTTGTGAGGGCAATTGGTTTACCAGACAAGGACACAAGTGTCATCTGAAAACGTAGTCTAACTAATTAGAAGGTTGGTGGAAATGATTCTGTGCAAAGTCGGCTGGACGAAGGAAAAAGTACATGTGGCTTTGATTTCAGATCTTCTACGTTGGCTCTTTCGACTCCCGTACAAAAAAATTTTTCCATCTCGGTGGATGCACGGTTGGATTTGCTCGCTTCATTATCCGCCAAACTGTTCTCTAAAGCACGTGATAATTTCGTCCTTCCAGGCTCTTTCTTTTCTCTGACCGCAAAACTTCGAGAAAACCGTCGCCTACATTGACCAAAACGCCCTCACTTAAAATTCCCATCTTTCTCCAAAGAATATTATTTTCTTTCTGTTAAAAAAATAAAAAATTAGGTTTTTGGGGGCTAAATTGGTAAAAACAGTGGAAACGGAAATGCGTCCGAAAGAAGCGAAACGTGACCCGAATGAACCCAACCACAAAATAAAACGCGTTTTGGCCGGCGAGGTCGTTTGGTTGAACCACCTAACAACCACCACTTTCTTCCACAACTCTCTCCCTCTTTTTCACTCGATTCATTTTCTCATAAATATTAAAATAATTAACAATAACTAAAATAAAATATCACCATTTTATGTTTCCTTTCCGCGCTATAAAACTATATATTATCTTCTTTTTGGCTCTTTTTCGGTTTTCTAAGCCATTACCCACCAGCTCTCTGTACCGTCCACTGTTTGTTTCTCTCTCCTCTTTTATCTTCTCTACCTTCCACCGGAAGACTCCTTTGCTTCGCCGGAAACCGGTTCCAATTCCGGCGACTCCTCTGGCTTTTCCGACGGAAAACAACCTATTTTCTTCAAATTGAGGTTCCTCCCCCTCGTTCAGCTACGTTTTCGGGACCCTGTTCGACGACGGTTTCGGATCTCCCCACCCGGCTCTGTATCTCCGTGTTTTACGCGTTTTGTGAGAATGTGGGCTGTTGGGTTCCTTTTTAATGCATTGCTTTGAAGTTTTACCGTTGAAGATCGTGATCTAGGGTTCGGGTTTCGGGTTTTCCGATCTTTCTCGTTCTCGTTTTGTTTCCTAACAGTTCGCAGAAAAACGGAGGCGCATAGAGAGCGTTCGCGGCATGAAATGGTTAGTGAATCACATATACGTGCTTGTATTGTTGTTTTGTTATTATGTTCACAATTTACGGACCTTTCTGGATAATTTCGTTCAGTGGTTGTGGAATTTATTTATTTTGTTCAGATCTTAGAGACATTGTTCTGTTTTGCAAAGTCCTATTCAAATTTTGGAATTGTTTCCTTTATTTTGCGTGTCTGTTTATAGAAATTCTTTTTAATTGGTTTAATTTCCCACTTCGGGTTATTATGGTGCATGTTCTACTAGAGCTTCTTCGTCCCATTTTTCTTTTCGTTTTTTATTTTTTTTACGAATTATAATTTTATTTTGCTGAAGGAATTTCATGAAGTCGTGCTTCATTGTCTTTTAATCTCTACTCTTTTGGTTTGGATTTTAATTTGAAGTTGCGATTTTCTATGATTTTGTTGGGAAGGTGAACAATTCGATGTTTTTATTTTATTTCTGGTTTCTATTGATTTTGAGTTACAGTTGATGTTTGAGGCAGTAAAAATTGACGCAGGCGTTCCTTGAATATTGAGGTTGACCATGATTAAAAGGAATTTCTGGATGAGATTTAACCTTGGAAGGTGAAAAGATCATTGTAAATGCTAGATGGTTGAAACGGTCTTGGACCTAGTTAGGTCAAATTACTTGTGTTTGAAATGTCCGTGCCGAGAGTTTATGCTTCTTTGACTCTCAGTTCAACATGGGTCCAGTTAGCAACTCTTCTGCTCTTGGTTATTATGATAAATGATTAATTCCATGTTGGTCACATGTGATTGACTTGGTAAGCGATTCCGTCTGGTGCAAATATTTAAAGGGAATATTTGGTTTGAGGAGCTTACCATAGGGGATTAGTCAAAAGTTCATGCAGTTTTGTTTTTTCCTAAGAAGCTTTTTCTTTAACTGCCGTGGCTTCTTGTAGCTTTATCACAAGTAATATGGTAATTCACTATGGTCCATTACGGAATATCTAGAAGTTCAAATTCTTGTATCGGGCATCTCTTATTAAAATAGACAAGAATTTAGATATTAGGTTATTAGCGTTCATGATGTTATCTGTCTCATGGGGTGAAACTCCGCCTTATAACCTTGACTTAATGAAACTTTGCGGGCAACTCTGCATTGTAAACATGGCGTGTAGATGCCTTTTCAGTTGGTTACTAATCCTTGTGCGCAACTCATTAATTGGTCGTTTGCTGCTTAATATGACCTGAATGCCAACTTTCTGACAAGATTTTACTAGTCAGTTAATTGTTTTACTTGGGAAATAATTGGCTCATTCTCTACCTACTTTGTGCTTTGGTCCTGTTTCTACATCTATAGTTACGTTGATATCTGAATCTGCCGTATGGCTTTGGGCTTTCGCCAGGTGGAAGGAAGATCATGTTTCTCCAGAGAGGTTAGAAATGGGTTAGAGTATTTGAAGCGTAAGAGGCTTGAACGGTTGAAGCTAGAGTCTTCAACAGGGCCTGTAAACGTCACTAAAATGATGAGTAGAAGTGGAGGGGATGCTCTAAGGGCTTCAGCGTCATGTGGTGTTAGGTTACAAGCTACTGTTGGTTCATTTTCTCGATTTAGTGCTTCCAGTGGGAAGGATGCCTTTTTGAAGCCTAAGGTGGATAAGTTCAATACAAGTGATCTGGAATGGACTGAAAATATTCCAGAATGTCCTGTATACCGACCAACAAAGGAAGAGTTTGAGGATCCATTGATATTCTTACAAAAAATAGCACCAGAAGCTTCAAAATATGGTATGGTCATTCTATATGTTGCAAAATTTATTTTAGTGGGAAATTATTTTATGGATAACTTACATTAAAAGTTACACTTAATTCTGTTAAAAGTTACACTTAATTCTGTTCTGAAACACACCATTCAGGTATATGCAAAATTGTTTCTCCTCTGAGTGTTTCTGTTCCTGCTGGGGTTGTATTGATGAGGGAGCAGGTAGGTTTTAAGTTCACAACCAGAGTACAACCTCTTCGTCTTGCTGAATGGGATACTGATGACAAAGTCACCTTTTTCATGAGTGGAAGGTGAGGATTTTTTCTCATATAATGAACTGCATTTTTAGAGTATAATGTCCTATCCGGTTTGTAATATGGGTTTACCTTTTCAGAAATTATACATTTCGTGATTTCGAGAAAATGGCAAACAAGCTTTTTGCCCGTAGATATTGTAGTGCAGGCTGTCTTCCTGAAACATATTTGGAGAAAGAGTTTTGGCGTGAAATTGCATGTGGAAAAACAGAAACAGTTGAATATGCATGTGATGTTGATGGCAGTGCTTTTTCATCTTCTCCCACTGATCCGCTTGGAACTAGCAAATGGAATTTAAAGGTGTTGATTAGCTCCTTTTCTAATTTCTAAATTTTGTCCCCATACAGGTTTCCAGATGTAATTTCATTTATGTGATCTGAGGGGAAAATGTTTTTGCGAGATAGTGTCAGTTAGTTTTTTATCTGAGATGTCTGTCTCTTTCAAAGTTCTCATTGTTTATTCATTTTCACTTTCCTGGGCATTGATTTACCTTTTTGCAAGTAGAAGCTCTAACAAGAAAGAGCAGCTTTCTGTTCTTTGAGTCTTGGAAATTTATGTTTTATTATATTATGAATGCTGCATATAGATCAATCAATAATTCCGCCCGTTTGTTGATTCAGAAACTTTCACGGTTGCCAAAGTCCATCTTGCGACTTCTTGAAACAGCAATTCCTGTAAGTAGCTGAGGAACTATTTCTTCTATAGTAATTATTCTCTTAATTATTAACCCTCTTGGCTTGCATTCAATTCTCTCAGGGCGTAACTGATCCCATGCTTTACATTGGAATGCTGTTTAGTGTGTTTGCTTGGCACGTTGAGGATCATTATTTGTACAGGTACATAGATTAACCATCCATTTTGCAACTTTGATGAAATTATGGTCATAAATTCTTATGGTTAATGTTCTTCTTTTTTATATCAGTATCAATTACCATCATTGTGGGGCATCAAAAACATGGTATGGAATTCCTGGTCACGCAGCTTTAAAGTTTGAAAAGGTGGTCAAGGAACATGTTTATGCTCATGATATTTTGTCAACTGAGGGGGAGGATGGAGCATTTGATGTTCTTTTGGGAAAGACAACTTTGTTTCCTCCAAATGTTTTGTTAGAACATGATGTTCCAGTATACAAAGCTGTGCAAAAGCCTGGAGAATTCATAATAACCTTCCCTAGAGCATATCATGCTGGATTTAGCCATGGTACAATGTTTCATCTGCTAAGGTTCCTGATGATTTTATTTTATGCATGTAATCATTACAAGTATACTCATTGTTGGTGAATTTATAGGTTTCAATTGTGGTGAGGCTGTGAATTTTGCAATTGGTGATTGGTTCCCTCTGGGCGCTGTGGCTAGTCGGCGTTATTCTCTTCTCAAGAGGATGCCTTTACTTCCTCATGAAGAACTTCTCTGCAAAGAAGCTATGATCCTTGACACTAGTCTAGAACTTGAAGATTCAGACTATTCTTCTGCAGACTTGGTCTCTCATCGTTCCATCAAGATTGCTTTTGTGAAATTGATACGTTTCCAGCATCTTGCACGCTGGCTTCTTATGAAATCCGGGGCATGCTCTGGCCTTACATCAAATTCCTATGGCACTATTCTTTGCACCTTATGCAAACGGGACTGCTATGTAGCTTTCATTAACTGCAGTTGTTATCTGCATCCCGTGTGTCTTCGCCATGGTAATTTCACTACACTGTTTCTTTGTTAGAGCACCTTGATTCTCATTGTGTTTCTCTTCTTGATTGCTCATGGTGATCATTATTGTACTATCCAGATGTTAATTCACTTGACTTCTCGTGTGGGAGGAATCATACACTTTTTCTGCGAGATGATATTTGGGAAATGGAAACTGCAGCTAGAAAGTTTGAGATGGAAGATGAAATTTCTGAGGAAATTCAAAGCCACTCGAAAAGTGAAGACGATTTATATTCATATCCATCATCAAATACCGTCCAGGGTGTGGTAGATGGATACTCCCCTTATTGTGACATCAACTTTGAGTTTACCGCTCAGATTGCTGCCACAACTCTATACCAGACTCAAGAGCTTAGCCAGTCTATGGGCATGGGTGGCTTTGAAAATCCCAGACCTGCAATTTCAGAGCCTTCTATTTCTGGCGTTGCATCTTCCTCCTCTGGAGAGCCACTTGAAAGTTTTTCAGCAGGCAATATTGTAAGATTGGGCCTTCTCTTCTCCTTTTCTTATTCTGCCATTATCTTTGTTGTCCTTCTGGAATATGTCTCATGGGTACATTTAGAGAACCGTAAGTGCAATAACAGATTTAGAAAAGCAGCATTTCAATGTAACAGTTTATTTAAAAAGTTCTGTTCCTTCCTTTGTTGGTTATATTTGTCAGATGAAAGAACAGGCAGACTTTGGTGCATTGACTTCTGGCTCAAAATGTTTTCCAAGAGTGTTAGAAACCACTGAAGACTTGTCACATTTGTCCATGACACATGATCAATGCCGAAGTATCCAGCAAACAGATGCTTGCAGATTAGATGTTAGACCTAATGTGGACCAGCAAAGTGATGATTCTGATTCAGAGATATTTAGGGTTAAGCGCCGGTCTTTTGTGAAGGTGGAAAGGAGAGTTGTAAATGATGCATCTTCAAAGCACATTGAAAATCTGGTAAGCTTTATTATTACTGAGTCCTATATTCTGTCCATCCTGTGTATGAACTTCAAATCATATTTGGAATTGTAATTCTCTGTCCACATGGAAATTTTTGGTAGTTTTGCTACTAAAACCAAAGATTCATTGTGTGAAACCGGTTAGTCAAGTTGACAATGCTGAGAATCTGTTTTGTAATGTTGTTTGATCAGTTATGGTTTTATGGGTGTTGTAGATAGTTGAAGCTTATCAATTATCTGACTCTAGGATTATATCGCTTTAAGGAATTTTTCAAATCATATTTGGAATTTTGATTCTCTGTCCACATGGAAATTTTAGGTAGTTTTGCTACTAAAACCAAAGATTCATTGTGTGAAACCGGTTACTCAAGTTGACAATGCTGAGAATCTGTTTTGTAATGTTGTTTGATCAGTTATGGTTTTATGGGTGTTATAGATAGTTGAAGCTTATCAATTATCCGACTCTAGGATTATATCGCTTTAAGGAATTTTCCAGGTGAGAAGAAACAGTTGACATCCGAAATATTCTTTAACCAAATGCTCAGAAAGAGAGCTTCTTTTACTAATGACTTCCATTCAATATCTGATTTTATTGTAGAATTATATTTGTAGCTGCTCTGTTATCTAAATATCTCAATGCCTCTTTTGTTGGTTATTGTCCATAGTAATTGCACCTACCATTATCTTTGGATCATCATTAACATGAAGAGATCTGGAGCACTGGATTGTATGTTAATGATGGTGTTTATTTTTATACGTTGAAAATTTCTTGCTCCACAGTACTGGAAACTTCTTGCAAACATTTCCTCGATATATGCACTCCATATAGTGCCTGAACATACCAACAATAAATATTTACCTGGTTGAGCCACTCAAAATCTAAGTCAACTTTGAAGCAAGTATTTAATGTTTGTTCGATGAATCTGAATTTTTATTATCAGCTACAATGATGTTAGAAGTGTCAGCACCTCTTGATCTCGAGCACTTAATGCATATTTGAAATTATATTGCACGCTCAGATTGTGAGACCTCTTGGGCATCCTCATACAGTTTAAATATTGTCACTTCAACCCTCGATTACATTTTTAGAACTTGAGATCTTGTACTTCGTTATAATTTGTTGTTTTAGCTAGTTCTTTACTTTGTGAAGTAGAGATTCCATACTTTTTAAAAAAATTTTAAGCTGCAAAACCAGCTGACTGGAGTAGTTGTTCCTAGATCACTAGTTTGTCTTTGGGCAGTAGTTTTTTCTAACTTGATTGATCTATATGTTGCTTTAATCTGTCTAGGAAAACTTGCTTTTCATTGTCGACCTTGCTGCTTTGGCCTTCTTGATCTTAAATTTCTTAACTTTACTGGCTTGAAATTTTTAACTCTCTCCATTTTGTTGAATAGGGATTTAAACGGTTGAAGAAAATTCAACCTGAAGGAAGATGTGGGCAAACGGTGGCATCAGAATACTGCAGGAATGATGAAGCTTATTGCGGTTTCACATCCTCTTCAGACCATAAAGAAGCTCCAGATTCCAAGCGAAGTACGAATCTCATCTCTACTAAGTTCAAGAGGGTGGCTAATGAGGAAACTCTAAATAGACAACGAGAACAGAGAACGCGCAACTTCCATCATGAATTTGGAAGGACTATGAGGGAACCGCCCCCAATAGAGATTGGGCCAAAACGCCTTAAAAGTCAGAGGCCCTTTGTTAGAGAGCAGGTTAGATTGACTTTGGATCACTTGAACTGACAAGAAATTGGTTTGCCGGCCATTGAAGCATCATCTAATACCTGATTTTACTAACTCTTTCTCTGATGGGGTTCTAACAACACTGACTGGACATCCAGAAGATTGATTCGGGGAGCGCAGCAGATGTTAACCAAGTTTAGGTCAAATTTTTATTCTTTGTGCAGGCTTCAAATTGGAGCACTTTGCACATGTTATTCTTCTGGTTCTCGGGCCAAGGTTTGTTTTCTGCCTTTGGCAGGAGAACCTTCCTGCAAGTGAAAAGTAGAAAATTTGGGTAGTAACTTCTGTAAATTTGCTTTCTTATCAGTCAGTCTATTCTTGTTAGAAGTGGGAATTCCCAACCACTCCTTTACTCGAGGCTGGTCTGCTGCTTCCTGTTAGGTTCTTTATTCTTTTTTGTAGCAATAGACTACTAGAATAAATGCAGAGAAATGCCTTTCTTTCTCTCTCTCGTTACAGCTTATATTGCTCGATTTCTTTTCCGAACATATTTTGTTTCTGTGCTTATGGTTCATTGGTATCGGATACCAAGATTGACATGTAAGAAATGCCCTTCTCTTTTCTTGTTCTGAGAAGAACTTGGGAGGGCGGATACAATCTCTGTTGGAGGGGATAGCGAGTGATCAGAGTTATTGCAACATATTCTTTTTACAATGGTCTAGTTTGGACCGTTCAACCAAATATTTGACAATAAACTTTATCTCCAAAACGTTAGATTTTCCCAATGTCGGGACTTGACTGAAGTTATCAAGATTGATAACTTCAGTCATATATTCTAAAAATGATTATTGTTCTACCTAAAATGTTGTCTCAGCTTAACTAGTCAAGGACAATTGATGATATCTCTCAACGTTTTAATATACTTAACACATAGATCACATTACTATGTATATAGATGTATTTCTCAAAACTACAGTTGAAGCTTAAACTCAGTTAACTTCTGCGGCATCATAATTTCAAAAAATCTTCAAAGCAAATGCAGCGGTTTGTCTGGATGGGAGTTTGGAGTTTGGACACTGATTAAAAATGAGTTGAATTTGGGTAATTTTGGGATTTGGAAAGCAAATAAGTATCCTACCATTGACAGGTACGTACAGTTCTAAGGATTAAGTATCGTTCTAAGGATGTTCTCTCGAGTCCAAATCCTCTGTCTAATTTTATGGTATCTTATTATGTCTAATAAATCTCAGCCAGTCATTTATGTTGATCCCGCATAAATAAATGCGGGTCCTGTATAAATAAATGACTGAGATTTATTGGACACAATAAGACACCATAAAATTGGACAGAAGATCTTGTCCCTATTCTTCCCAGTGTGTTGTAGTCATTCCATCTTGCGGTCCTTTAATTATGTCTCACAATTGCCAATGGATTCATCATGTATGCCTCGAATTATTACAACACAATCTCTGTTAGCTTCCTTTGTGATTTGGCT
>JANTNU010000005.1:12871420-12882099 GCA_024752395.1 Erythroxylum havanense | reverse complement strand
GAAGAAAGGAAAAAGAAGATAGAAGTTGGAGGGAGATGTCGGGTGAGTTTATATTTAAAAAGAATTTACCGACAGAATTACCGACGGAAATTTCCTTTGGTAAATTCAAAAAAAATTTATACCGCCAATAATTCCCGCCTTTTTACCGACGGAAAGAAAATTTCCGTCGCTAAATTAATTTACCAACGGAATTTACCTACGGAATTTTCCTTAGGTAAACTCAAAATTTTTTATTCCACCAAAAATTCCTTCCATTTTTAGCGACGGAACGTATACCGTCACTAAATTCCGTCGCTAATTTTGCCGCAACGAATTCCCTCCAAATTTAGCGACGAGTATTAGTACCATCGCTAAATTACACAATTTTAGCGACGTAAATATGCTTTCCGTCGCTAATTTCTAATGGTATATTTTCTGTCGGTAATAAAGTACCGACGACTATATTGTTCTGTCGCTAATGTCCGTCGCTAATTTTGCTGCGACAAATTCTCTCCAAATTTAGCGACGAATATTAGTACTGTCGCTAAATCACTTAATTTTAGTGACGGATAGCATATTTCCGTCGCTAATTATCGACGAAAATTTTTCAGTTGCTAAGTTTCCGTTGCTAATTTACATTTTTCTTGTAGCGCTATTATATTAATTACTCCACGGTATTTGAAGTCAAAGGCGCAATTCTTTTTGTAATTTTAATTATAATATGTGGGACTTAACTCCATCAATTTATGTCACATTATGAGTCCAAGGATCGTTTTTTTCTTCTGTAAGTCTAGCAATTGAAGTTCATGATCTATTTGTTTGTGGACTTAGCGAATTCATGTTTGGATTGTCTTATACATTCGACGCATTGCACGATCATTACAACAAAACATACTTCATATTAACCATTAATCTACCTGTAGCTAAGTAGTGAATAACCTAGCCTAGCCCTAATTTAAAGTCGGAGCCACGATGAAGGTTGATTTTTTAAATATTTTTCTCTTCTCGGAAATAGAAGTAACTAAACTATTAGATCTTTCCTCATTAAATTTGTACACATCACATCAGCTTGGTACAAATTATTTGAAATTTTAATTATTGAAATTATAATTAATATTATGGTTACTAATAACGAAGAAATTACAAGACATCAACAAGAATATATTTATTTTATACATATAACATCCGTCCACTACAGCTGAATTTGTAGATTTTAACACAGAAATACTGAAATAATCAATGTGAAAAGTAGATTTGGTAAAGATGTACACGATAAGAAAATTTTGATTGCTTTAAGTTATGTCCACTGTCCAAATGATCTAATTTTTCTGCTGACAAGATGGACAAAAGTTTGAAATACAAATCGAAAAATTTACCTTCAAAGTTTTTGTAAACAAAAGTATTTTTAATTTCAGGAAAAAAAAAGTTTAAGCATTTATCTTGGCATACAAAAAGATGATATATGCGAAGCTCTTGTTGTAGCTTTAACCCTGCCCATGAGCATTGATGAGTGTCACCTTTGCCATGTAACTTTGCTTTTGGTATCCCCTTCTTTGCGGTCACCCAAGAGCTCAACAGAAAAGGACCTTGTGTATGGGTTAATGGTATGATTGTTAGTGATTACAGAATTCATCTTTCATTTATGACTCAAAATCAACTCACTTGGAACTGTTTAAGTCAAATTTCAATAGAATCAGCCTATTTAGTGAAGCATACCTTCAAAAGATAGTCCACAAAAGAACTTAAACACTACAAAAATAGCGACGGATTTGTTATCGTCGGTGAACCATTTCTAGCCGACAAGTTCGCCGACCGAAAATTTTATTCCGTCCCTATTTTCAGACGGAATGCTTTCCATCGGTATAGTTTTGTCGGTAAAAGGCCCCGCGAAAATTTCCCTCCAACTTTAGCAACGGATTTTTGGACAGTTGGAAATCATCTTCCTTTAACCGACAGATTAGTGTTTCCGTCGCAATTAACAGACGCTATATGGTCCGTCGGTATATTTCCGTCGCTATATGGCGATTTTCTTGTAGTGAAATCTCATACAATGAACCCAGACTTTTATGTATATGTATACTCCAATGTTAAACAGAACTACCTATGTTTCCCGGTTATGTTGTTTAAAGTGACTATAATTTTTATATTTTTTTAATTTTCAAAATTTTCATATCTCTTTAATTTGATAGTTATAAATATTTAGTGTTCCCTTTCCTATACATGTTAAAATTTTCATTTTTCTTGTTTTAATATTTTGCTTTCCGTTAAACCACTTGAAGGATTTCAAAACCCCAATAAACCTTAAAGTTTTCATATCCAAGAGTATAATTGTTATACTATAACGACTTGACTACACCAAGCTAAATCTTAACATGCACACAGTTCAAAACCACCGATTTGGTTAATTAGCCTTAATTTCCCACAAATGTGGTCTTAAGATGAACTGTGAGAGAGAAGTTAACCTAGATCTATTTGATTTGCTGATGTGGTTTCCAACCTATCGTTTCGTTTTCACAGTGGTAATTATCTATAAATGTGGCCATGTGATGAAGCAAATAAACATCAATTTACAATTCAACCAATATTTAATCTTTTCCCAACTTATCCGTGATGTTTCTCTTTGTTTAATTTGTTTTGCTCTCTGCCATCTATGTGTTAGTTTATATCCTTGCAGTCAATCAATTTGATGCAAATTAATGTATGACATTATTTTGAGTTAATAAAAAGGCTTTATTTAACTTATGTATTAATTTAATTAATATTTTATGTTTTAATACTAAAGATAAAATCATTGAAATAGTTACTGTGTAATTGAAATTATGATGAGATCATAATTATGAGATTCAATTTACATTTATATGTTATTTCTAAATGTTCCTAATTGTAGTTTCATAAAAACTGGATATTGTTAAAACAGTAAAACTAGCACACAATATGTTTCTTTTTTATGAAAAAAGTAATTGATCTCATAAATTAAATTATAGAAATACTTAAACTAATGTATGGGTGATTATTAGAGAATAAGTCACTGACCTGATCCGATTATGAGAATTCCTGGTAGAATATTACTTATGTGTCTATAGATTATTTCACAATGATGGTTGTATAATTGATCTTCAGATTTGAGATTCAATTTACACTTATATGTTATTTCTAAATGTTTTTAGTTATAGTTTCATCAAGACTGGATATTATTGAAACAGTAAAACTAGCACGCATTGTGTTTCTTTCTTATGAAAAAAGTAATTGATCTCATAAATTAAATTATAGAGATAAACTAATTTATGGGTGATTATTAGAGAATAAGTCACTGAACTGATTCGATTATGAGAATTCCTGATGGAATATTACTTATGTGTCTATAGATTATGTCACAATGATAGTTGTATAATTGATCTTCAGACTTGAGATTATCAAGGTATCTAGTGTGAGAATTACTATATTTTGATGTCACTTATAAATCGTCCTAAGATAATTCAGTCGGTAGTAATTAGATACAAAATGAATCATATGTAGATAGTTGAGTAAGTCAATATAAGATTCATCATTCTAAAGTAATTAGAGAAAATATTCTACTATTCTTGATTAGTAATGATTTATAGAATTCTCTTACTAGAGTGAATTGATATTTGAAATAGGAGTTTTCAAATTTCAAGTATAAATCAATTACTAATTAGCAAGAACGAACATGATTAGATTATAAGAGTAGACACTGTATTCATACTCTGTCCATTAGAATATTGAATGACGAAAGGATAAGGACTAATTCTAATTTATCTTTAAAAGAAATTTTACTTTATCTAATTCTAATTATGAATTATAATTATAATTTATAATCACTACCCATTTATTAGAAACCTAATGGGTCATACATCAAAGAGCAATTTGTGAAAAAAAATTAATTTAATTAAGTTGGACTTAATTATAAAGTTTGAGAAATTTTAAGAATCAAATATGAAATATTTGATTTTATTAGAATTAAATTAATTAGAATTAGAATTAGAATTTGATTTTAATTATGATTAAAGAGATTTAATTTTAATTAAAGACTCTTATGATTTTTTCTATTTAAAGGAAGAGTCTTTTAGAGGCTAGTACTTTTTTTCTTTTTCCTCTCAAATCAGATTGAGAATTACTCTGTGGATACTATCAGAAGCTGGACACTTAAACAGCTCATGATTGATTAATCGGAAAAATTTTCAAAGATTTTTTAACAGAAAGCGAACAAGGTACAATTTCTAAATCGTTTTAGGTTTTATTCAAGTTTATTCAATTATCATAATCCGCTCAGAATTTGTAAAAAAAATTGTTTCTACTACGCCCTTGATTTGATCACTGTCAGATTCCAACACCATGTATCAAGAAAAAATAGAATTTTAGAAACTTGCTTTTGCAACTCCTTGTATACCTAAACCAAATTGAAGTCATAAATTTTTCACGTAACTTTTGCCTTTTTATGATGAGACTTTTATGTACCTACAAGGGAGTTACAATTAAAAGAATTTTCTCATAACTAATTGCAAGTTTGATGCAAAGCTCTTAATTAGACTAGGTTTTGAGGTTAAAAGATGTTTGTATAGTTCTCATCTAACTTAGAATAATTTTCTGAAAATTTCTAGAGTGATATAATATATGAACAAAAGGAAAAGAGAGTGATTATTTGTGATCAGAAGGTTATAGCCTTGAATAATAGAAATATCCTTTTGTAAAAAATACAATCTACGTGCATCAATGACCCTCCTCAAACTCTCATAAAGTGAAAAACTTTGTGTACTGTGTAGGTTGGCTTCATATAATATATGAACAAAAGGAAGTGTAGTACAGAAATGAAAGACTAATGTGAGTCATCTTTCTCTTCTTTTATCCTTAAAAAGAGAAGAGAGAGATCTTCTTTTAGCAAAAGAAGGTATCATAATTTTTTATTTTTATTTGATTATCTTTTTATTTACAATAATAAGGTTATAAAATTCTTTTTTATTTAATTATCTTTTTTGTTTACAATGATGAGGGTACACATTGTAACTTATATATTTTTATTTTTGTTACATAAATATTACCATATAAAGAGAAAATTTGTGTTATTAATTTTCTTAAATTTTAGAAGACAATTTATACTAACACTTTTCCTCAGTTTAGTTTCATGTATATCTGTCATGCCCAACTTGCTAAGTGGACTATGAAAATTTTGCTACACATAGCTTTAGTTAGGATATCTATCAGCTAGTCCTCAGATTTCATAAAGTTGGTTTCAAGATTAACTTTGATGAGAAGTTAATCAACTTCTATGTGTTTATCTGATCATACTAGACTGGGTTATATGAAATGACAATCATTGCTTTATTGTCACAGATTGGAAATTGCCTCTCTATTAGTTAGGGGTTTACGGTTGTATATTATTAGACCTCCCCAGATCTCGAGTATCAATGAAATCCTTACTAGATGTTGTTGTTATTATTATTGCTGTTGTTGTTGTTGTTGTTGCTTTACTTTTCACAAAATAAGTTCAACTTACAATTAGAAGGAAACTCAATCTCAGATAGAAGTATTTTAGTCCAAAGAAATTTGGATAACCATTTAACCATTTCTTAAAATTTTGCTTTCATGTTTGATAACTTCACTATATTCTACTTCTTACCTCTCTAAATAAGTATGTTTCCCCATAACAAATGTAAAGTAATGTTGAAGCAGATTTTATGTATAAGATATTTATTACCTAATCAACATCAATATCCTTCAATATTTAGATGACCATTTTTGAAAAATAGAATCCTCTAATTTGGGAGAATTTCAAGTAATGAAGGATCTACATTACAACATTCATATGATCTTTACTTGGATAATGCATGAACTCGGATATCACTATCGATGTTGAGTTCGGGTCTTACAGGAGTGGAGTGCTACAGATATGATTGTACATGTTTGGGTATTGGAGGCTTTGGCTAGACAAAGAGAGAGTCAGACCATTTGTAATTAAAGCTTGACCCACTAAGGTAGTCGTTTGACCTATAGTTATTTGCTTACCCTTCCCTATGCTACTATTTTCCCCTTTATTACCTTTTTTTTAACCTATAACTCATACCATCATTTTGGATAGCCATGAATTTTAAAAAACGTATCTCCTAAGTGTGTTTAGATCCTCCATAATGGGAGAATTTCTATCCATCATATGCTCTTTAACTTATCATTGAAATTTGACTTTGTACTTTAAAAGGAGCTAGGTGCTTGAGTCCCAATCTTCAGGCTTTTAGATGCTAACATAGTACCTGGTAATTCTTCAATTATAGTTTCTATCATAACTACTTGGCATGCTGCCTTTCATCAAATATAGGCATATGCTTACTCTATAGTGTGGTTGCATTTAAATGTCCTTCCAGATGATTTCTAGACAATCGTCTATACCTTTCAAAAAAAATGTACACTCGATCTTCTTGAACCATATTACTATAGTGTTGAATATTTGTCAGATATCTCATCAGTATGGTCTCTAAAAGTCAATTTTATCCATAATCTATGTAAGTCATTGAAGTATTTTTCCAATGGTCTACTTGTTTACGTTAGATGTGATATTCTGCGTCCAAGATCATATACTTAAGAGGCATCACTCCCATCAAAATAGTTTACTTCTATGAAATCATACACCATTTTTATCTTTATAATCTAATAAATTTGTCAACCAATTATGGGTCTATGGAATTGATCAATCACTTCACTATAGCATCACTAGTGATCTTGGACCAATAATGGGATAAATCACTATTGATATGACCTAACTTGTATTTTCTGGATATGTATAACTCCACTACCTAAGACCAAAGTGCATGGCTAGTCTCATCTAACATAATCCTAGTATGTGCAACGACTACATTGTTTGCCATAATCAAAGCTATAGTCTCATAAAGAACTTCAACCTTTTTTTAGTTAGCTCTAACAAAATAAAAGAATATATCTCAAGAGATTTATTAGAATTTGAATCACTATTATTTATGATAAAACGTTTAAGATTTGAAAAGTAATCAAAGATAGAAAATAAAGACACGTTTTGAAATCACATTCGGTTTTAAAAGAAGGAATAAAATTATTTTGAATGTTATTATTTAATTATCATTCTTTTATAATGATGAAGGTACATATAACAACAAATATACTCTTATTTTTGGTATACAAATCTTGCTATAATATAAAGATATTTTATACTATAATTTTTTTCTCAATTTTAAAAGAAAGTGTGGAGAGTGAATCATGAGATTGAAAAAACAAGGAGAATATTCGATTCTAACTAAGATATATTGGCTAAAATTTATCTTTGAAGCGCATTCATTTTGCAACTCTTCTAAATAATTTTTGTGTAGAATCATAAAATAAGGTAAACAAAAAATCCAAACTTGTGAAAGCATACATGATAGTGATAATACAACTGAACTGTCTCATTCAAGAATGTGGATACCATTTCGGACCGAACGTAGCAGACCAAAACCAGTATGAAACAAAGGGTCGGTTGTACCGGGTATAAATACCTATCATTATCGGCCCGTTTTGATGTAATATTTATTAATAAAGTATTAATAAAAATATTTTATTTTTAAAATAAATAATTTAAAATTATTATTTATAAACTAATATTTATTTTATATAATTTTAATTATAAAATCAAAATTTATTTGAAATTTATATATTTTAAAGATATATTTTAAATATAATTATATTTATTAATAATTATTAAATTAATTTTATAAATTAAATTAAAACTATGATTATTATTTATTATTATAATTTTTAGATACAAGGTTAAAAATATACAGTACAACTGTAAAATATAATAATATCCTATTTTGTAATTAAAAAAAAGAACAATTTTATAAATTTAAAAAATTACGCAAAATAGCATCCGGTATTAATTGATACTGGTATAATAACGTGCTAGAACCTAATCTAATATTAAGTTTGGTATGATATTTATAACATTAGTTACAAAGATTCTAAGAAATTATTTGCATTAGTATAGACAGAGATGATAATAAATTTGGTTGAATCGATCTTATTATTTGATCGTTTGCTTAACTTTTTAAGTGCGCGGTTTAAATGAAACTTAGTTAAACTTGAATAAAGTAACTTAAATCTGAGTCAAGATCTATTTGAATAGTCTAAACCAATATCGTTTTGGACGATTTGTTTCTTTTTTTTTTTTGGACGATTTGTTTCTTAATTAAAATTAAAACACATTATTCGGCGGTGAGAGACACCATCTATTTGGGTTGTTGAGTTGGAGCTCAGCTGGTTGTCCATGGTGGAGCTTAGTCAAATTTTGAGTTGATCTTTGAGTGTTAACTCTTCGCTAAGAAAAGAAAAATAATTTTTTAATGATATTATATAATTATTGATTTTTAATAAAATTAGGAAATTCGCTAGTTTATAATTAAATTCAATAAAATTTTAAATTATGATTCATATTTTAATAAAATATTAAAATTAAATACTTTTTATCTGCCTTTTATAAACATTATTAAATAAATAAAATTTAATACAATCAATTTGCTAAATTAGATAAGATGAAACTTACTTGTATCTATATCTAATTTCATCTTTATTTGACTATAGAGTTTGTATTGAATTAAATTTACATTCAACACTTTTATTCTTATCATTAAAAATGGCAAAACAATTTCTATTCGTTTTTCTTTTGAAACGGAGAAGCTTGCAGTCATTATCTTTTTTATGTGCACTGAGAAAATTAACGGATTGATAAAATAGCCTGTAAATCACGCCAACTAGGTATTCCACATTAGGCAAACTATGTATGACAGGCTTGATCGAGAGAATGTAAATAAAGGGAATCGAATACAAGACTTTTGACCACATGCTCCCACTTCACCATCTCGATCACCCCCTAAGGGGCTCCTATCTGATCTTGATTGATAGAAAAATAATATCAACATCAACACTCCAACATTTAAAAAGTTGGGACACAAAATTAACAAATTGAATTAAAGAAATTTAGACTCAAACTAAGTTTTAAGTACAAAAGTACCAAATAATTTGAGTATATTTTTAAAAATAATCTCACATATAAATTATGATTAATGTTTAACTAAAAAAACTTAGAATTTTTTATTAAATTTTAATTAATACAATTAAAATATTAATTAGGAGACAAAATTTGAGATTATTTTATTTTAAAAAGTACAAGTGAAATGATGGAAATAAATTAAATATTATACAAATAAATTAGTATTAATCAAAATAGCAATATATTTATAAAATGACCATTAAGACATTCGTACTTGTAAAATTTTAAAATAGATCATATCAAAAAAATTATTATCCTAAATGTTATTAAACGCTAAAATAAATATACAATGTGAAATTCTTAATTAATATAATATGATGCGAATTTCAAATTTTCTTAAAGTTCATCTTTTATTGAAGCAATCAACATCCACATTATTAAATAAAATTACTAAAATAATATTAAAAATATTATATTTTTCCTCTTTTCTCTTCCATCAATATCATTTTTTGTCAACCGGGTACGGGCTGTTAATTGTTATCATAGCAAGAAGAGTTGATCATCAGATTGCTCGCCGTATTAAGGCCAAATGGCATCTATGATTTGTTGTAAACAAGGTCTAATGTGAGTAAACAGTTCTGTTGTAAACCAAGGAACACTAACGCTGAATAAGCTAGCATAGAGGTCTATGTGGTTTTCTAAAACCTTGCAACATTGTGATCTTGTCGTAGCTTTGCTATAGAGTAATATATCTTTATTTTTTAAAGAAACTAATGCTTAGTTCTCTTGAGATTTGACTTTATTCCACAACTATTACAAAAACTTACAAAATCAAAATTAATTTTGAAGGCGGCAATAACCCAATCAATAAGTCAAGTTATAATTGACTTTAATGAGTTTAAACTTTTTGATTAGAATCAGTGAATCTTATAACTATAATCTTATCATAATTTTATTTGTAATATGAGTTTATATCATAGACTTATCATGTACATATAAAGATAAATAATGCATTTAAATAATTGACACTAAATTTACAACCAACCAATTAGATGTAGGCCATAAATTACTAGGTTTTTAGAAAGATGTTAAGCAATTTATGTTTAAAATGTGCCAATCATTTTATAAGTTAGACTACTAATAAAATTAATTAAATAAGATGGAACTTACTTTATTTATGTGATTATATCTTGGCATTTCTATTTAATCAAAATCTGTTTCAACAACTTTTGTTCTTCTTATTAAAGGTAGCAAAAAGTTTCATATTCGATTTAGATTCACGTATAGATTCACGTAAAATCAATAGGTAAAATATAAAAAAAGTAATTCATATTAAGTTTAAAATGCAAAGGTGCCCAACTTGAATCACAAATTATGATCCATTCTGATATAAAAACTTCACACACACACAAACAAGCACATATGTGCATGCCACAAATACATACACACATATGACACACAAATATGTGCACATAATTATAGGTCATGTATATTTAAAATTTAAAAATTAATTTTAGTAAATGAGTTTAAACTTTTTTAACACGTTCAAATTTTATTTTTATTTTCATTCAAATTCAAATATCTAAACTTGACCGAACTTGAACTTAAACTTAGACTTACCAATTTTCTTTAAAATTAGAAAGAATTATTAAAATATTCAAACTCAACTTTTGATGTTGATGTTGAGCTTGTAGCT
>JANTNU010000005.1:12848025-12859543 GCA_024752395.1 Erythroxylum havanense | reverse complement strand
GGTCTACACATCCCTTTATGTGTAGACCAGATGTTTTGACACAGAGTTGGCACAAAACATCTGGTACAAACAATTTTATCCACTTATCATCGGCCACTGTAGCGATCATTGGCACAATTGTTGTCGATGAGGGAGGCGACAACGCCTGGTGATGGTGAGATACACAGGTTGCGACTTATTGAGGACAATGACAAATTATGAAATTATTGGAAATCAATCGTGATCGAATTACAGCCAGTAGGAAATAAATATTTTAAAGGTTTCTATTCCAATCCCGATAATTAAATAACTTGAAGAATAAAAACATAAATCGTAAAATAAAAATCGTACTCGATTCAATTTTCTTGTTGAAATCTTTTGAAAGATTTTCGACTTGTCAACCACAAGTTGTTCACTTGTCAAGCCTCCAATAGTATCCATAGAGCAGCTTCTCAACTCTTGAAAGGAATTAAACAAGAGTGCTAGCTCTCTGATACTTATTCATATTTATTTAAAAAACATGGTTTTTAAAATTAAATACTTTAATTAAAGTTTTAATTTTAATAAAATCAAATATCTTATATTTGATCCCTAAAGTTTCTTAAACTTTATAATTAAGTTCAACTTAACTAAAATTGATTTTTTCCTTCACAAACCACTCTTTAATGTGTAACCTATAAGATTCCTAATATGTTGGTAATAATTATAAATTCTAATTCTAATTCTAACTCATAATTAGAATCAGATAAATTAAAACTCCTTTTAATTTTATCTTTAATTCTCTAATTAAATAATTTATAATAATAAATCAAGATTAATGTCTAGCAATATATTATGACCACCCAAATATTAAGATTGTCAAAATAGTTTGACTTAACCTATTCATGCATAGTTATGATATATAATTTAATCATTTCGTCATTTAATGTTCCAATTAGACAGAGTATGGATAAAGTGTTTACTCTTTTTTATCCAATCATGTTCGTTCTGTAACATGTAACAGAAACCTTATTTACATATCTCAGATCAAACGTGTAAGGGAAATAATGAAGAAATGCAAAAATACCTAATTTCGATTCTATAACTTTCCAACTAGCTTTCCGAAGTCATAATGAGGGGAATCTATTTAGACCTTCACAATAGTTGCTCACCGCAGCATATTAAAGCCTTTCTATAGCTTTCTGTATATGTGAACCTCTAAATAAGCTAGAGTATTCGTATGTTCACGATTTGTTATAGCTACAGAAGACCTTAACCTTCTATATATAACATCCATTTTAGGTCTCCCCATAATGGGATCAATATGGGTCTGGTCTACACTGACTAGGGTCCATTTTTCTCGCTGGACTTCAGCCCGTTAACGATCCTTTATTGGGTCGCTTTATTATCTTTATCTGGATCAAATTTATGTAACTTAACAGATAAGTTATTGAAAACAGATATAATGCAATTAATTATTGTCCATCTTATAGGAAAATATCTAGCATTCTCCTCCTTGGATAGTAATCAATTGTGGTAATTGACATAAGGTTAAAATCAGTTCAAAAATACGGTTAAGCCACATTCCTTTATTGGTACCAAGTTTAAAACAAAACATTTGATCAAAAATATTGAAAGTTCATTATTCCATCCCGCAAGGCATTTGATACCAAAAAATATCAAACACATGTGTCATATATGATACAAGTTCAATATAATCACGCATATCTAATACCTCACTAACATAAATGAAAAAATAGAGTGTGACAAACTAGGATGATACTAGTGTGATTTGAAATGTATCATCTTTCAGTTTGTAGGTCTCGATTTCTATAAATTTTATGTCAAACTGAATATACAAAACTGCACCAAAGAAATATCTTTGTTCCCTTTCTTGACTAATAATATAGTTGTTTAAGGAATTGTTAAGCTTGTCCTCTATAGTTTGTATTGGACATTAAGAAAGGAGTGATGACTTCAGCTTCTACTTATGATGATTAAACAAGGGTTAGTCCTTTGATGAGTTTTAGGTCTAGGAGTAAAGAAAATGTTTATATATTTCAAATAGGTTTTTGGAACATTAGCACCCTTACAGGGAAGTTTTTGGAACTATTGGAGATTTTAGACAAGCATAAGCTTCATATAGCGTGCATCTAGGAGACAAAGTGGGTGGAGGATAAAGTGAAAGATATTAATAGGTTCAGACATTGGTATTTAGGGAGTTCGAGAAGACATAATGGGGTAAGTACCTTGGTAGTCAAAGAACTCATGCATCATATTATGGGGGTAAAGAAGACTAATAATAGGATTAGTCCCTTAAAGATTATGGTGAGAGGTGTTGTTTTCAAGGTGATGTGTGCTTATGCACCTCAAGTAGGGTTGAATGAACAACTTAAGCATTAACTTTAGGAAGAGCAAGATGAGGTGATTCAGTAGATCCCTCCTGACGAGGGAGTTATATGAGGAGATTTTAATGGTCATGTAGGGGTAATCTTAGATGGATATTAATGGTCATACAAGAAGGACGAGAGAGTTATACTATATAAGGCAGAGCGATAGGCGGAGCGATCGACCTACAAGGTGATACCTAACGCTTGTTTGTCAACTCAACATAGATTGTTAGTTTTTATCTTATAATTAAAAATTGGAGGAAGTAGAGAAGTCCTAAAAAGTGTATTAGAGTCAGATAGTGGAATTTGAAAGAAGATAAGGTGAAACAACTTAAGAATAAAGTAATATATAAAGAAGAATGAAAATTGAAAAAAGATATTAACAAAATGTGGGAGAGAGTAATAACTCTTTTAAGAACTACAACTAAAGAAATATTGGGAGTTTCTAAAGGGCCTAGAGATAGTAAGATGGAGTCTTGGTGGTAGAATGAAGATGTGTAAGAAAATATTAAGATCAAGAAGGGTGGCTATAAAGCTCTATTGGATAGCACTATAAAGGTAATGAGGGTAGCTAATAGAGAAAACTATAAAATGACAAAAAAAGAAGTAAAAAAGATAAATCTTAGAAGCTAAAATTATAGCTTACTAGAAATTATACCAACGATTGGAAATTAAAGATGGTAAAAAGGATATTTTTAAGATGGCAAAAGCTGGAGAATAGAAAGAGAAAGACTTAGATCAAGTTTGTTGTATAAAAGATAGAGCAAGGATGGTGATTCTAGTTGAAGACGACATCAAGAGAAGAATGAGGACATGGAAGACAACGTCACTTTAGGAAATCTTAGCACATCCAAGAGATATCATAACTTTACTTGTTGTTAGCAAATTACAAAAGAAGATATTAAAAGGGCTTTAAGGGATATGAAGAATGAAACAATAGTAGAGCCTAATGAGATACCGATAGAGGTGTGGAAGAGCCTAGGCGAAGAAGGTCTTACTTGGCTAGTCAAGTTTTTTAATTTGATCTTTAAGTCTGCCAAAATGTCTAGATAAGTGGAGACTTAGTATGTTAATTCCTCTGTACAAGAACAAAGGGACATCCAAAGCTATAACACCTATACAGGAATCAAACTATGTAGTTACATCATGAATTTATGGGAGAAGGTGATTGAAAAGAGAGTGAGAAAGAATGTCCTATCTCAGAGAACCAGTTTGGCTTCACACCAAAAAGGTCTATGACAGAAACCTTACATCTTCTTAAAAGATTAATGAAATATTATAGGGAAAGACAATGTAACCTATACATGGTTTTTATTGATTTAGAGAAGGCGTATGATAGGGTACATAGAGAAATTATATGTAGGTGCTTAGAAGTTAAGGGAGTTCCTATGACCTATATATGGATAATTAAGGATAGGTAAAGTGTAAATATTAGAGTGATAGGAAGAGATACATAACATTTTTCTATCAATATTAGACTACACCAAGGCTCCTCATTGAGCCCATTTTTATTTGTAGTAATGGTGGATGAGATCACCAAGGGAATGTGCCTTGATGTATATTGTTTGCTGATGACATTGTTTTAGTAAATGAGACAAAAGAGGGCATCAATATCAAGCTAGAACTTTAGAGGGATTAATCAGAGTTAAAGGGCTTTAAACTAAGTAGGACTAAGACTAAGCATTTATAGTGTAACTTTTCGGGCAATAGGATGGCTTCCGATATGGAGGCAAAGATTGGTTCAGAAGTTATACCACAAAAAGAGTGTTTTGAGTATCTAGGATCTATCATCTAAAGCAATAAAGAGAGCGATAAAGACATAGTTCACCATGTTAGATCATGGTGATTTAAATGAAAAACTTCACCAAAAGTTTACGTAATAAAAAGATACTACTCAAGCTTAAAAGTAAATTATATCGTTTAGCAATTAGACCAAACATTTTCTATGGAGCAAAGTATTGGCCTGCTTAGTCATAAGCTAATGGTGGCGGAGATAAGAATGCTCCGTTAAAAGTAAAAACCTTATTAGAAAAGATAAGGTCAGGAATGTAATAATAAAAAAATTAAAGATAACTAATATTAATGAAAAATTAAGAAAGACAAGACTTAGGTAGTTCAAACATGTTAAGAGGAGACACTCTAACGCTCCAGTAAGAAGATGCGAGAAGATTGTACTTAGAGACTGTAAGAGAAAAAAAGGAAGGCCTAAGAAGAACTGAAGAGAGATAACAAAAAATGATATGACTCAGTTGGAACTACAAAGAATATAACTCACAGTAGAAAACTTTGGCTTACTAGAACACGAATAAAAGATCTCACATAGAGAGGTTCTTTTCGTTCCCATAAGTTTTTGAATTTTTTTCTTTAAATCTTATATCTTATATTTAGCCTAAATATTTAATAATTAGTATTTTCCTCTTAGTTAATAAATATTTCTCTACTTATCTTAAATATTTTCTTGTAATAGCTTGTTGAATTTATTTATTAACTGGTCTTCTTTCCTATTTATGTATTTATTTATTTTATCTTTTATTTTGACTATTTACCCTCTTCTATATTTATTTTATTATCATTATTATTATGATGATGATGATGATGATCTTTTAGGTTTATATATATATATTGTGGTCTATGGGAACAACTTCTTTATTAGTTAGGAATAAAGTTATATACTACAAAACTTCTTCACACCTTACGTATTAGCAGGAATTTTATTGAATGTTGTTGATGTTTAACATATAACCTCGTTTGATCACCAGTGAAAAATTTTGTAAGCCGATAAAGGAAAACATACCCATATATAGCTCTATTCCACTTCCCTTTATTAGTACAGATAAAATGTAGCCACATCTTTTTTGTTGTTTAGAACTTAGAAGTAATTCTCTCTTATTTTGTTTTGTTACTTCTTTTGCTTTTACCTTTATGCCCTTGCTTGATATCCGTTCTGACCATCCATCTACTGATGAGATTCGTCTTTTCTGGAGGGAGCACGGGAAGCAAGACGGTAAATCACCGTCATGGGTGAATTGTCTTCGTCATCAGCTTCCTTTCCTCCCTTAACTAGAGAGCAATTCATCGGACATCAGGCATTCGAAAGGCCGAAGGATACCGATGAAGTTCAAGTGAAGAAGGTAATGGGAGGTGGTGCCTGGAGAGACAAGATTGGTATACAAAACAACAAAGGTAAGCTCCAATACTATCCAAATGTGTTACAACATGGTATAGTTTCTCCCCCATTAGAGTTGTTACAAGCTAGTGCACAAGCATGGTCCAACACCCTGGTACGCTTTTTTCTGGTCCAAAAGAATGGCTTTCCCAGTTGTTAATGCGTGGGCAAAGGCCAGATGGAGTAAGAAAGGATTTGAAAAAGCTATGCTTATGGAGGATGGGTTGATATTGTTTAAGTTCTCTCCGAACTCAAATATCAGTGAGATAATCGAGCAAGGACCGTGGCACATAAAAGACCAGCCCTTGTTTTTGCGACAATGGAAATCGAAGTTAGGTTTAGATAGGGGCTCAATAGAGGTGATGCCATTATGAGTCCAATTTCACGGTCTTCCGATGGAGTATTGGACTGTGGAGGGGCTGAGCCATTTGGCTAGTGTTTTAGGCAAACCAATCTGCATGGATTCTCAGACGGCAGCTATGGATAGAATAGGTTATGCTAAGATTTGTATTGAAGTGCCGAAGGATGTAGTTTTGCCTAAAACATCGTCAATCATGCAACTTGGAGAGGCAGGGGAGATGGTCAAAGATTTCATCACAGTTACTTATCCTTGGAAGTCAAGTGTGGTAGGGAAAAAATGGGTAGTTGCTGGGTGAATTTTCTAGTTTGGTTGGCATAAGGATTTAGTGAATGTGGTACTTAGTACTAAGGAGCAGGGAAGGCAGATAGAACAGGGGATGCATAAGAAGGAGAAGGGGAATGTGGTTGCTGTGGTTGAGACATTGCGTGAAGGTAGAAATGGTCAGATCCAGGGGAGTAAAGCTACTGCAGGGAATATTATGGAGAAAGGGATGTCTCTGACAAGGACCACGCACACTGATTAAGAGATGAATTTTAATCAGATAGGGGAAATTCAAAATTGATAAGGGAAGGAAACTAATAGTGAGAATGATGCTACTGGGGATTCCATATGTCCCCATATTCCTAGAAATTGTGATAAGGTAATAGCATAAGCGATGTCACTTAATAGTGGAACATCCAATGGATTGTTGTAAGAATTGAAGCAGAAGGCTAGGGAGGCTAATAAAGACACAAAACCTAGTACTAGTAATGGGCAAGAAGTGGGTTCGGACAATAAAATGGGGGAGACGATTCAGGTTTCGGTGGGGCTAGCTAAAAGAACTATAGGAAGGAAGAAAGGGAAGAAAAAAAAAGCACAAATGGGTGATGTCCCCTAAGTGTCTTTTTTAAGATGTCGTTATTAGTTTGAAACACGAGGGTGCTGAACGACCTCCTTAAAAAGCTGATGGTTAAGAAATTAGTAGTGGATAAAAACCCTGTTTTAGTAGGACTTCTCGAAACAAAAATAAAGGCCAATGTTGATCAAAAGGGATTAGCCTTTTTAGCGACTAAATAGAGTTTCATTTCAAACCATATTCATCAATATAATGGTAGGATAATATATTGGTATAATTCGGATAAAGTGGAGGTTCAAGTGCTCAAGATGGGGGATCAATTCATGCATTTGTAGTGTGAGATAATTGGGAAGTTTTAGTTTGTGGTTACATTAATATATGCTTCAAATTTTGCTTTCCAACAAGCTAATTTATGGAAGGAGCTACTGGAGATACATGCTAGGATGCAAGGGTCATGGATGGTGGTAGGAGATTTTAATTGCTGCCATAATTCTGCTAAAGTTGAGGGAGGTGTGTGATTTCATGGAGGAGCAGGAGTTGGACTCAATCAGTTATTTAATAACACTGATCTAGAGGATCTTAGAGGAAGTGGCAGATGGTTCACCTAGGAAAATAAACAAAAAGGGAATATGTTTATTAGGAAGAAGCTTGACCGAGCGTTGGTAAATCAACAGTGGCTTGGCTCTTTCCCGCTTGCTTCAACTGTGTTTGGAGGACCAAAATTTTTTGATCATACATCCATTCTAATTCAACAGCCAAGTGATGGAAATAGGAACGGGGCACCATTTAGGTTTTTTAATGGATTACTTCAGGTAAAGGGTTTTATAGAGGTGATTTTACATGTTTGGAGGACTAATGTACAAGGATATAAAGCTTTTCAGTTGATACAGAAATTGAAGCTGGCAAACGTTTGATCAAAGAGTTTAGTAAGCATAGAACTCGAAATGTCCAAGAAATGGGTACCAATTTGGCTGAGATACAAAAGCAATGTTATAGAAACCCCCTTAATAATAGCTTAAGAGTGCTTGAGGTTGATTGGATGCATAAATACCAGGAGGCTTTGAAATTGAATGATTCAATTGTTAAACAAAAAGCGAGACAAACTTGGCTTAAGGAAGGTGACATCAACACAAAGTATTTTCAAGTGGCTATCCTAGTAAGGCATAATGACCGATGCGGGGGATAATGTACTGCGTGGTCAACTAGATATTACTGAACACATCGGACATTTTTTGTCCAACTTATGGGAAATTTTGAAGCTGCAGGGAATGGATTTGGGGTTAAGGATGTGTTAAAGTTCACTCCAAGTCAAGATAGACTGGAAATGTTAAATGCTCCCTCCTTTTTCAGCTCAATAAGTGAAGGAGGCCTTGTTTTAGTTAAATGGTTCCAAAGTGTCTGATTCTAATGGATACTCGGTTGATTTTTTTCAACAAGCTTGGAATATCACAGATCAACTGTTAACGGAAGCAATGATAGAGATTTTTTCATTTAGAAAACTTATGAAGGAGATCAATCATACTTAAATTCCCAAGAAGGAGCGACCATAAAGGATTACGGACTATCGTCCAATTTCGTGTTGCACAACGGTGTATAAAATAATAGCTTCTCTTTTAAAGAAACATTTAAAGGGTGTATTGGCTGAAATGGTTAGCAAAGCCCAAGGGGCTTTTCTTCCTTCGAGAAGTATTGGGGATAACATATTGTTGCTGCAAGAATTGTTGGGAGATTATCATACAGGCAAAAAGGTTAACAGTTATGCCTTAAAGATTGATCTTTATAAAGCTTATGATACAATTAGATGGGGATATCTGAAGGACTGCTTGGAAGGGATTAGATTGCCTACACAGTTTTGTCACTGGATACTTCAATGTATTCAAACTACTTCTATGAGTGTGTTAATTAATGGGATTCCCACAAAGCCATTTATGATCACTAGAGGGATAAGGGGACCCTTCTCCGCTTACATATTCACTCTAGCGATGGAGGGTTTATAAAGATTATTGACTAAAATGATGCAGTGTAATGGGTTATATCAGTACCAATATAAATGTAGGAAAATGAAACTGTCACATTTGTTGTATGCTGATGATGTGATATTACTGCGTAAGGCTAAACCACATATGATAGGGATGATGTTGAATTTGATGAACATTTTTTCTAAATGCTCGGGGATGTAAACAAAATACAGAAGAGTGGAATTTTTACATCTATAGATGTTTGTAATCTAGAGTGGATCAATAGGTTGGTGGGGTTGGCTCTCCAAGAAACATCGTTCAGGTATCTAGGAGTACCGATCACTTTGGGTAAGCCAAGATATTCTGATTTCTTGCCATTGTTGGAAATTTTGAAAAGTTGTATTAATGCATGGCAGATTCGTTTCCTATAATTTGTTGCTAGAGTTACTATAATTATTTCAGTGTTGAATAACATGCCTATATCTAAAGTCAAATAGAGCAATATTGTAGTGCCAAAAAAACAAGGGGATTTGGACATTATTTCGATCACACAAACGCAAAAGGTCTTGCTTATGAAGAGAATATGAAGGTTATTTGTGGATAAAGAAGCAATGTGGGTCAAGTGGGTGCAGATTTATCGTCTTAATGGGCAAAGTTTTTGACAAATTCAATCGAGGTATGAACATTCTTGAATTTTTAAAAGTTTGTTGCAAATACGAGACTTGATTTATCCTACGATTAAAAGTAGAGTTGGGAATGAAGAGGATACAAGTTTCTGGTTTGATAATTGAAATGAACTCAGCCCACTTTGGTCGAGGAACGATTTATCTGTATTTAGAAATATAATCTCTAAGGAAGCATCGGTGACATGGGTAGTTCGAGAGAGGGCACGGTTGAATAGTTGTAGATATGACCAAATACTTGACCAGTATATGGATGGTGTGCTACTTCGAAATGAGACAGACAAGAGGATTTGGGCAGCAATTCAAGCTGGAGAATTCACGACCAAATCAGCACATGTTTTAGGGAGAGAGTTGCAGGAAGAGGTACCATGAGCTACTTTGGTATGGAAACAGGTATTAAGTCCCAAATCTGCTTTTTTTTTGTGGTTGGCCATTAAAAATAGATTGAGAACTAAGGACCAATGGTTTGGTAGCTATGATCCCATTTATGTGTTGTGTAAACATGTTAATGAGAGTAGAAATCACTTTTTTTATGTGAATATACCAAACCGATGTAGAGTAGAATTTTGCATATGATAGGGATTCAGAATTTCTGCTATTAATGGAATGAGGTGTTGAATGATGTTATCAGGTACACAAAACCTGGGAGGCAGGATGGTCTCATCATCAGGACCTCATTTCAGATGGTGCTATATCACTTATGGATGGAGAGAAATAGACAAGTATTTAAACAAGTGGAACAACATAAGTATGAGCTCACTGCTAATATAGTTAACTTGATTAGAGAGGTAATTATAGTGAATGGGATGCAGGACATCATTAGACAAGAGCTTAGAAGGGTTTAGTATATTTAGATGATTTATGTAGTTTGGGTGGATTGATTGTAGTAGAATAGTTGTGATTGTAGTATTGTTCTAATTATCCTTGTAGTAGAATTGTAAACTCTAGTTTTCAGATTTGGTAATATAATTTTTTTTAATTTTCAAAAAATGTAGACACGTCGTTTTGGGATCACAAATGCATGTGCAATATAAATTGATGTTTGGAAAGCAAGTTGTTTAGTATGAAAACTCATGGTGGAATCATAATATGCATCGTCCATTTCTTTCCTGTCCATTGGTGAATGGCATACACCAAGTCTTTGTGCAAGAAAAAATATTTTGCAAAAACAACCATGAAAGTGAGGAGAGAAAACAATGGGAGAAACAAAGAACGATGGAGAAACTCAGGAGAAGAAAAAAGTTTACACTTGGGGAAAACAAAATTAAGAATCATCATCATATAACAAAAACAATAACACAAATAAGCCAATTTATAATGAATACATATACAAAAATTTGTCTATCTGAGAGAGAGAGGACATATCAAAAACAAGAAATCATCCAAAAAAATTATTTATTTTTACTGTTTATTATTATGAAATTTTTTAAAAATAAAAAAGGATAAAAATGATTTTTTATGGTTTGTTTGTTTCTATTCACATTTTAAAATACAGTAAAAAATTTTGGTTTTAAATTTTTATTTTTAGTTTGTTTCTTTCGATTTTTAAAATTAAAGAAAACTTTTCTATTTCTATTCTTTTCATAAACAAACCCACCCCAAAAAACATGTTTTCATCCTAAGTATTTATTTTTTAAAACCCGTAGTTTTTTTTTTATTTTTAATAAACAGCAAAAAACAAATAAATCCAAACAGCCCCTTAACTCTCTCTTCGCTGCAACCAATATTAGGGAGGAGTGGAGGACCTATGCATATAGTCGTCCAAAAGCAAGTTTATTAAGTCAAAAACTCGGACAGCAAGAAGCCGGATATATGATGGGCATGGTGACAAACATGCAAAAGTATCATTGGACAACCCTCGTTGGGTAGTTCCATTAATCTACCATATTATGTTTCAATTCAACAAGTAACAAAGTAACCCTGAAGACTTGACAGACTCGCAACAATATCTCCAGATAACGATAAGATATTCACAGCTTCATGTCGACACATTCTAGCACACAAACATCAGACAAACTTCTACAATTCCAACAAACAGTA
Source organism: Erythroxylum havanense (assembly GCA_024752395.1). Classification (NCBI taxonomy): domain Eukaryota; kingdom Viridiplantae; phylum Streptophyta; class Magnoliopsida; order Malpighiales; family Erythroxylaceae; genus Erythroxylum; species Erythroxylum havanense. Next base: position 12,848,152 of record JANTNU010000005.1, on the reverse strand, counting down.
GATGATGTCCCAACAGGTGCTTTTGTCATTCAAAGGAACAATAAACCCCAAATCCTCTGTCCCCTTTCCCCTGGCCCAACTCTGGCCCCCTCCCATCCCAACCATCCATCCATGTAGGCATGGATGG
>JANTNU010000005.1:12836564-12847925 GCA_024752395.1 Erythroxylum havanense | reverse complement strand
CATCCATCCATGTAGGCATGGATGGATGGTTGGGATGGGAGGGGGCCAGAGTTGGGCCAGGAGAGGGGTACAGAGGATCCTCCCCCGGAACAATAGGCTCAAGTTTTTGCATGTAACACAGGTACCTGCAGAAGAGCCGAAATTGTCAGGACAACATAATTATAAACATCAGCAACGTACAAAACGAGGAAGAAATTTTGCAAGCGCTTCATCAGACATTAGTGAATAGTGAATGATGCAACAACATTCGCCAAACACTATTATAGTTTACATATTGTCACTAAAAGGAAAGTTTCTGTGTTGGGCAAATTAGCGGCAAGCTCATGGCTACTAGCAAATATAGAAGGGGATTCATCTACAAACACAAAGTTATTTATCAGCCGCTCAATTAAAGCTCACTCTGGTCTTCGCAATTTAAATAGTTACCAAGCAAATGAACCGCCATGTTATTCACATACTACCAATCCAGTGCCAAGATTTAGATACCACGACTTAACCAGACCTCATCCAAATCACATATTGAATGAATATCAGGAACCATAGAATTTCTCTAACTTTTTGGGCTCAAAAACCAAATAAGAAATGAAGAGAACAAAGAAAAGACCACGTCTCTATACTAGATCACACAGAAACAAGTTAACTACTATGTGATCAACTGGGCACCCTTAGCTGTATTAGCGTAATCGATCATAACAGGTGCCCAGATAGCTGTTTTGTATGGATACATGCAGGAATTGTTTCTCTCTCAAGTGTGGCAACATGCATATTCCTAGGAGATAACTAGGTGGTCCATATTACATATCGAAATTAAGCCATACCTTGGATTGAAGACTCGTAATTGTTGATTTCAGTAAAGCATCTCCAACTATCAATCTCAATCTTCTCACAAAATCTTCCCTGCTTATCTTTTTAGCCTAATTAAACATTCAAAAGGAATCCATCGAAATCATTACAGATTTATTCGACCAAATAAGCAGGAAACAAAAGTGTTGTGCTGCATACCCTGAATTGCTCATAATGATCGGTTACTTTTTCCATATCTTCACTAGGAACCTTATTGGAGATTGCCGCAAACAACATGGGGAAAGGCATCCATGGGGATCTCGGCATTCTTATACTGCTTGAACCCAAGCTTGGGGCTTTTCCCTGAGAAACTCCGGATTCTGATACCACTCTACTTTCACTTAGCTATAGGGAAAACAGCACAGGAAACAGTCAAGCAAGTATGACACAATCACAAAGATAGTATGCTTACATTTTGATCCTAGCTTTTGTAGTGTCATTAGATACCAGATATATGTATTAAAACCTTTTCATTCAGGATTTTCAATCTTCAAGATGAGAATACCAAAATCGTGAGAAATAAGAAATAGAAGAGAGTTCACATAAGGGCAGAGACCAGAGATAATTATGAAAAAATAAAACTGCAAGACACAACAGACTACTTCAATTAAGTAAAATTTGTCTATCTGCACGTCCAAGCCTCAATCTCATATTGTTAATAAGAACATAAAACTGGGAATATGTATCATGAAAACAACAATCAACCTAATCTTGTGATCAACAAGTCTTGTACAAAACATAGCTGGTAAATTCTCCGTGCTAACAGAATCAACTGAGCACATGACACAAACTATTACACTCATGCTTCTTGTATAACTTTTGACTAGTCTTATGCACATGGAGCGACTAAGCATGCATCCCATCTAAAAACTATAAAACCTGAAGTTAATGAGACAATTGTCCTTCATAACATACTGTCCATGGCATACATATCTGTTTTGTTATATGCCAGAAATTAAGAGAAGCAGTGGCGCCTAAAAGAGGAGAAACCATGCATAATAGCCACCTACTGCTTCATCAACAACCATCCACAATGATAAGAAAAATCAAACAAGTAAATCAGCTTAAATACCATAAGTTATTTCATGCTGCTCCATGTTAAGTTTCACCTAACAGGGATCCAATCAGAGTGGTACACAACCATTGCACTTACCATATCAGCTGCATGAGCCTGAACAGGTAAATTCAAATCAACAGCTGAAGATTCTATTGGTATATTTAAATCAACTGCAGGGGATTCCTTTCGCAAAGTTCCTTGAGCACCAAGAACACAAGCGGTGACGCCTGAAACAGCATAGTTACTCTCACTCCCAAGATCCAAACCTGTAAGAACAGCAACAAATTCTAGTGCTCAAGTACTAAAAGGCCCCAACAAAAAATTTATGATGATCATTAGGCATCTGCAGCCTGCAGGTATTGACCACTGACAACCAATTGTGGAGTGGCGACTGATGTCTTGAATTAACCCAGGTGAATGCAGAGCATACTCAGAGCTTTGTTTCTAAAATAATGGCTTTTCAACTTTCAAAGTCAAAGGAGATGAAGCTCAAGTTGAAAGCGAGGTAGTGACCATCAAAATTCAAGTTGCTCAAGCTCCATCCAACAAATATCAGCTTGTATCCATAAAAGGATGTACAAGATACAATCTATTGTTGGCTAAAAATGATCGAACAATACATGTATTTAATTTTTCATTCAACCATTAACAAAAAGCTCTAAATGGAGTAGCATATCACCTGCACCATTAGAAGGGAGTTTGAAGCTAACGACAAATTCTGGATAAATATATGTGTTCATATTCATACTCCAAACCATATACTGCCTTGGATTTTGAAGATCATCAACTCCACTGTCGAAATCCAGACAACTCGGTTGATGCTGTCGAGTCCCAGGATGCAAAATTTCCATATTCCCCAATATTACACGACATAATACCATATGTTGTACCCCATTTTCGTCAACATCACAAAAATTTGCACTGTCAAGAAAGCCCAGTTAAAGCCTCTTTAACATCATCTAAAAGACAGAAAGAAATAAACAATGACATGTGGACTGAACAAGACTAGTTTAAATGGATCAATCAGGTGCCTCTACAAGCCAACAACTATAACTTAACACTGAATCCAACGAGCTGATCAAGAACAATAAAACGATAATTTACATTTTGGGCGAACAAAATAAATCATATGAAACCTTGCTATTCACCAACTCAAGATATAATTATTTAGTATAAATTATGGAGGACCTACAAGAAGGAGTGTGCTCTATAAGGCTGGCTACAACCAACAAGAACGCATCCTCTCTCTAGTGTGACTTGCAAAATTTTGGATTAACAAATAGCAAAAGTTTTACCTCAAGCAGATGAAGCTAGTTAGAAAATAAGGTAGCTAGATAGAGTAAAAATAAACCCTTTCTCTTAAATTTACCAGGACCACAAGAAAATGACGAAATGGAAGTAAATTTTACCACCTGGTATAACTGCAGTTTGCTGCAGAAAGATGAACACCAATGCTGGACTTAGCTGTAGATGGCCCACAATGGCCAAGACCATACGACAAAATTGTAGGGAGTGCATTCTTAGATGAAGCAAGCCAACCATATTGAACATTTGCATCACCACGGTGCCATTTGATAAATTCAACATGCTTCTCAAAAAGCTCCAGCCGAGCTGGCAATGAAATACTAGAGCAGCGGTGAACATCAATTATGTCAGCACCGCCAATGAAACTCATGCCCATAAGAAAAATTTTACGCACAGTATCCGCATTCAATTTTCCATAGTCAGACTCAACCCCCTTGACTAAATTTTCTTTGATCTGTTGATTGTCTTTTATAGCTTCATCAGCTTTTTCATCATAAATTTGATCGCAACTACCCTCAAATTCTACAGTGCACAGTTCTTTCATAGGTTTTCCAGCACCCTGGATCTGCTCAAGGAGAGCATCTGACTCTTCACTACAATCCTTCAACTTAGATTGATCAACTCCATTTATGTCAATCTCAAGCTGCAACTTGATCTCCTGAGGTCCACAAGTCTCCTCAAATTTAGGGCCCTGATTTTTTCCACAAACATGTTGGCAATACTCGTATGATTCATTGTCATCAATGTAAATTTCAGGAAAAAAGCAGCTACCTCGGTCATCAATCCAAGCCATTGGTTGATGTGAACCTGTCTTCATGTCCACCCGAAGCATATGCAGGAAATCTAGCATGAAGTGATCACCCTTGAAATCAGTCTCAACAACACCCTTCTTCACTTTAAAGTCTTCCCTAACTAAGTTCAGAAGATCTTGAGAAGAATCAATCCATTCTCCATTCTGATAAAACAGAAGACGCTTTGGCTCTCCAGTTCTCGCAAAATTGGAATAACACCTCAACAATGACCTTTTCAAATGATACCTACAGCTCTGCAGTCCACTTTGGCTTGCATTTACTTTTCTTCGCTTCCCTAGCTTAACCCAGGGGAAAGCTCCAGGAAGACGTGCTGCATGACGGGATACTCGCTTTCTCTTCAAACTGGGCAAACCTCTCCGACTACTATCCAACACCTTCACGATCTTGGCTTCCATTTCTATCTATCACACTAATCTCTATCAACAAGTCTTGAGCCCAAAGTTTGTACGAAAACAGAAACGATAACGCTAACAAAAACACAAACGATAATGCTAGCCTTCCGCCAATATTAAAGATACAATGTCATTGAAGGTGATAGACATGCCCTGGATATAAATTACTTGTCAGGATACTGAAGAGAAAAGCAAATCCATGCCTTACCCATCACATAACTTCAAAACAAATATCCACCTACAAGGGTTTGCAACCAATTGAGTGATAGCAGACCACAGAAAAAGAGGATCTATTGGGTCGGTGTCTTTGCTTTCATTTTGGGAATGATATAAAGAATCCCGTCTAGTATAAACAAACGCCTATGCAGAATTGATGTCAAAAATTGTACCCGACTAGTACATAAAGACAATAGTAAAAAGGCTGATGAAACTTATAGAAATGCTACTTGAGACAAGGATGTTACAGAGTATTACACTGTCAGAACTGAAGAAATGAAATGATTTAGAAGGAAAAGGCTAGTTAAGCAAGGTAGGGTTTCATTCCCTCTTAACGTGATCAGTTGCTAAACCCTTAGTAGCAAGAAAAAAAACGTATTCCCTAGAGGAAGGAAACATTCTCTATGCCTGGGGAAAACTGTTCACTATTTGGGAGATGTTGAATATAATAAAGTATCTACGACGACACATGTTACACTCTAGTTAACATGAAAACATATGAAATCATAAAATGTTAAGTACTATGCAATATGCAAGAATAACATGTAACAATTGCTTTGCAATAGAGCACAAGTACTAGCAAACCCACTTCGATATTTAGTTAAATAAGATATATAATTGTCAAGCTTGAGGAAAAATCATAAACATTAAGAAGCACTTAAGCAGCCAAAGATATAACTACCTAGTAGTTTTGTTAGTCTTCATAAAGTACATGTTCCTCTTGTATCAAAACCGTCAGACGAATCACAGAAATATAGCCACTTCCTAATTTAGCTTCCAGGATTGAGCAGATTTTCTCCTATAGCATCCAAGAGCAGCAGAAATGAGTTTCATACTCGAAAAGCAGGAGCAAATCTCATTTCAAACAAAGGAGGCATAATTGCCACCATGCCATCTTAATCCACAATCAAGACTCTGATATCAAGAATACTAATATAGTAATTAAGGAAGATGAAAAGGGAGCAATAACTAGCATAAAGGCCCAGTTATTCAATTACTGATAAGACTTTAATCTAACATATTTAATGATAATCAACATGGAGCTCACTTTGGTAAATAATAGCATCACCCCCCTTCCATGCTCTCTCTTCCAAATTAACATGAATCTATTGAATTGTTTGGTCAACAGATGTTAAAAATTAAAGCATAAAACAAAAAGAAGCACTATGTCAATTTTCACTTTATGAGTAACATATTTATTCATATTCAGCACATGATTGCAGTATCCTGACTGTGTGGATGCAAGTTTAAAAATTCAGATAAAGTATCCGGTTGCCCCAATCTAGTATGTGCATCTCAATTTCATAAATGATAACATATAATGATAAGACAAACTTCAGATGATCCTAAGAAGAGGTTACAATACTCGGCGACTTGGGTAATATTTTGTTTTTCTTTTGCATAGACAAGAGTAATCCATTAAGTTGTTGCATTCATGTAAACTTTTCAGATCGCCCAAAAATAGTTTCACCATAAGACAACAGATTAAACAAAATTAATGGAAATCTCTTATGTACCAAAGAGATCATAACTAATAAAGGATTGAATCCATAAAGATATGTTATGTTGTCATATACCCATTAGGATAAGGATTTGTTATGTTATCCTATATCCATTAGGATTTGGACAACTCAAAGGGCATGACTAGCCATTCATACAACCCTCGTTTTAAATGCGATCTTCCACTCATTCCCAGGTCTAATCCGTATTTGGTGATAACCACTTTTCAAATCAAGTTTAGAGAATACCTGTGAACCGGAGAGTTGATCAAGCATGTCATTCAATCTGGGAATAGGAAATCAATATCTCACGGTGATTTTGTTGACGGCTCTACTGTCAACACACATTCTCCACGATCCATCCTTCTTGGGTGTCAAAAGTGCAGGAACAGTACAAGAACTCAGGCTTTCTCGGATCAAGCCCTTTTTCATCAATTCTTTCACTTGTTCTCTTATAATATCAGCTTCTTTAGGGTTTATTCTATAATGGCGCAAATTAGGAAGCTTAGCTCCAAGTACTAGATCAATGTGATGCTGAATCTCTCTCATAAAAGGCAATTCATTAGGTAATTCGGACTGAACCAGATCTAAAAATTCCTCCAAAAGTGGCTGGACCAGATCTGAATTAGCTCCATCCTTCTCCTCTTTCCTCTCCAATAATTGTTTCTTTACCACCAAGACATGAGGGTCTCCTTAACTTCCTTCTCAAAGTCTTGCCCACTAAGGGTCAGCATTGTCTTTTACCCCTCTCTAAAAGTCTTTGGCCTATCAAAGTCTGCATTTGTGGGTAGCATGGTCACTTTCTTGCCCTTCCATTGGAATAAGACGATATTATCTCTTCCTCTATAACTAATATCCATGTCAAATTGCCATGGCCTTCCTAGGAGTATGTGGCTTGCATTCATGTCCACCACATCACAGTAAACAGTAGCCTCGTAAGATTTTCCTATGGAAATAGGATCTTGACATACTTCAGTTACTCTCAATGTTGGCCCATCAGTAAGCTAACCGATGGTGTGGGGATGAGGATGTTTCTCATTAGGAATCTTCATATGATGCACCATCTTTCTTGCCACTAAATTCTCATCACTGGAATTATCTACAATCAAGTTGCACACCTTACCATTAACAGTGCAGAAGGATCTAAAAATGCTTCTCCTCTGTTGTGGCTCCTCGGTTTTAGATGATCAAAGTATCTTCTGTACCACTAGACTAACTCTGTCCTCAGCAAATTCTTCAGCAAACTCCTCTTCTTCTTCTTCTTCTCCTCCCTCTTCTTGAAGCTCTTCCAAATCTTCTTCACCTCCATTAAGGTACTCTCCTTTTTCAGCAACGTTGACCATCTTTCTCTCAAGACAATTACTAGAGATATGTCCAATTTTCCAGCATTTATAACACATGTCTATTTTTGGTGGTGCATACGGGTTGGAACCCTTAGGAACTCCCCTACTGCTATTGCCATCTCCTTCAAAAGGCTTCCTTTTGCCCATTCTTAGAACTTTAGGGGCATTATCAATTTTCAATGTTTCAACCAATGCTTTCCACTTTCCTACCACTTCATTTGGATTTGGTTGAGTTGATCTCCTAGGATATTCAAACCTCTTAAGTGCCTTTTCCGTTTTTTCAGCTTTCAAGGCCAATTGGTAGGCCTCCTCTATGTTCCAAATAGTGTGCATTCCAAGCCTTTCACTTATAGATGATCTTAATCCCCTAAGATACCTTGGAACTTGTTGCATGTCGAATTCTTTAAGATTATTGCGTGCTACGAGCCTCAAGAACTCAGAATGATACTCCTCCACACTCCTAGAACCTTGGACGCAGCTTTGGTAAAGATCAAATAAGTGCAGCTCATAATCAGGGGGTAAAAATCTAAAGAAAAGGGCTTGTTTCAATTTCCTCCAAGATCTAATTGGTGGTTTTCCGTTCCTCTCCCGATTCTTTTGAAGATTACTCCACCAAGCTTTAGCACCACTTTTTAATTTATAGCCCACAGTTATCACTAGTTTATCATCTGTGACTTCCATCATCTCTTGAAAACTTTCCACCTTATCAATCCAATCAAGAAAGCCTTCAATGCTTAGATTTCCACTAAAGTAAGGAACTTCAACTTTAATCTTGTAATCATCTTTACCCCTTTGACCTCTTCTTGGTTGGTCTTGGTCTAGCATCTGAACTATCTTCCATATGAGGCATCAGCTTCTGACTGTGAGCTCTCCTATTTTTTGCATTCCTTGGAAGATCAAGTCTGCCAATAGGTTGGGGTTGAGGTAAACCTCCACCTTGAGCTCCCTTAAGTGGTATTCCTCCATTATTAGCTTGATTAAGGCCCATAATGGTTAGAAGTTGATCCATACGAGTCGCTAATCCATTAATAGCCTCCAAAACTTCGTTTACTAGTCTTGAAGAAAGGTTCCACTGGCCTCGTTTGAAGATATTAGGAACTTTGTGACAAGGTGGTATGTTTGTCAAACTGCTAAAGGAAGATCCCATAATACGGGGTTGTATATGCCACTCCCTATCCCGAAAGATATTTGGGAGGACCTGTCTATGGACTTTGTCCTTCGACTACCTAGAACACAAAGGGGAGTTGATTCAATTTTTGTTGTAGTTGATAGATTTTCCAAGATGGCACATTTCATTGCATGTAGGAAGACTGCCGATGCATGGCTAGACTATTCTTTAAAGAAGTGGTAAGGTTGCATGGAATTCCTATATCCATTACATCTGACCGAGATTCAAAGTTTCTTAGTCACTTTTGGAGAACTTTGTAGAGGATGGTTGATACTTCTTTAAACTTTAGTAGCACTTCTCATCCACAAACAGATGGTCAGACTGAGTCACTTAATAGGACTCTTGAAAATCTATTGAGGAGTATTTGTGGAGACAAACCTAAGCAATGGGATTTAGCTCAAGCTCAAGCTCAGTTTGCCTACAATAATGTTGTCCATAGTGCTATTAGTAGATCACCATTTTCCTTAGCATACTTGAAAGTTCCAAAGAGTACTGTTGATCTGATAAAACTTCTGAAGTTACCAAACTTAAGCATAACAGCTGAAAATATAGCCAAACAAGTGAAGAATGTGCAAGAGGAGGTTTGAGAGAGACTTGAACGGACTAATGCCAAATATAAAGAACAAGCCGACAAACAAAGGAAGTTTAAAACTTTCCAAGAAGGTGACAAATTGATGATTTTCTCAAGGAAAGAAAGATTCTCTGTTGGAACCTACAATAAATTGAAGCCAAAGAAATATGGTCCTTACGAGATACTATATAAAATCAACGACAATGCTTATGTTATCAATCTGCCTGAGGAGATGGGAATTTAAAGACTTTTAATGTTGCTGATATCTATGATTTTTATGGAGAAGAAGAGCTCTATCCTAATGATAACTCGAGGTCAAGTTCTTTTCAAGTGGAGGGGACTAATAAAGGATTGAATCCATAAAAATATGTTATGTTGGCATATACCTATTAGGATAAGGATTTGTTATGTTATCTTATATCCATTAGGATTTGTTTCTGTTTTATTTTATTTTAAGTTTCCTAGTTAGGAAGGTTTTTTTGTGCAGCAAGAAAAAGAAAATAAGTTAGCTTTAGAAAACAATTTCAATCGGTCCTTTTCATACTAGGATTAGGACTCTTATATACCATACCACGTTAGGGATATAAAAAGGAGGGTTAACATAAGTTTTAGGGAACGCCCGAAACATTATTATTCTAATAAAGATTCTGCAGTAAATTCTCTTGAGAGAGAGTCTTTCTCTTATTGATTAAATCCTAAGTTTTATGCTTAGATTTGGTTCCGAGATTAACCTAAAATCTCTACCTCCGCTGTGTCAATAACCAAAGAACCTCAATAAAAACTAGAACAACTTCAAAAACATAACATATTTACACTTTCTAGTAGGCACGCCAAAAGTACATAACAAACAAAAGGAACATAACAAATCTTTCTCATCAATTTTACAAACCAAAGTAATTCTGACGAATAGAAAAAGATCTCTACCTATAAAGAGAGTAAGATGATACCTATATCCGAACAATACTATCTTTATGAAAATTGTCCATCCAGAATAATTAATGAAACCCAAATGGGAAAAAAATCATATAAATTTGTACCGATTATAAAACCAACTGAGAAATTAGTAGCAGTCAAAATCTAACCCGATCTGTTCAATTCTCTCCCCAAACTAAAATATTTTTTAATTGCAAAGAGAAAAGGTTTACGCCTCAAGATTAGAACTTGTTAAATTGGGGAAAACACAAACAATCAGGCACAAGAAAAACAGTCTAAACAACAAAGAACAACACTACCTCTGTAATATTGATTCAAAAGGAAAATCGACTAGCGTGAGGGTTTCGATTCTCTTCCGTACGAGTAAGCGAACGGGGGGTTGGGGAAGACACCAGACGACGCCGTTGGAGGAAAGAGATTTACGTCATTTTTGTATATATACAAAACAAAAGAAACAAAGAGCGTTGACGGTGGATAGGGGTAAGTCGGCGGTCCTGCGTTGTGTGTGGCTCTTTTTTGTTATTGTAATTATTTTATTTTGCTTGGGCGAAAAGCAAAATATATAAAGTGCCGGCAAGTTTCTATCGTATATGTGAAGGCCTGGATTGGGTTTTGTTTGGGAACGAAAAAGTCAAAATGATATGAGATGTGAGGGGAAAACAGGTTGTTTGGTTTGGCGTGCTAAGTGGACCCACCAGACAAAGCCTTTGAACCTGGTTCCATCCTAATCCTTCCGACCCACCAGACAAAGCCTTTGAACCTGGTCCCATCTTGCTCCTTTCCTACATCTCCGAAATTTACAATAAACCCAAAAGGACTGAGGTGGCGTTTGGCTTGAGAGTTTGGGAATGAAGGAATGGAATAATTGTAAAAAATAGTGTTTACTTTGGAGTTTTCAATTCCAAGGGAATGGATTTATTCCATTAAGTTTGGGAATCTACTAAACCCTCCAAATGAGGTGGGTATCAAGTTTTCATTCTAATCTAGTGGTTACTATTTATACCCCTCCCTCACATAAGTAATTTTTATTCTTAATTATATTACTCATCACTCGTCATCGTCATCATCATCTCCATTATTATTATTATTATTATTAGTATTATTATTATTATTTATTATAAATTTTAAATAATTATTGTTATTGTTATTATTACTATTATTATTATTATTTATTATAAATTTTAAACTTCTTAATAATAATAATAATAATAATAATATTATT
>JANTNU010000005.1:12752970-12764966 GCA_024752395.1 Erythroxylum havanense | reverse complement strand
CTCTTTATATGTACATACACTCACAATCACAAAGATAAGCAATTGTAAAATGAAAAACAAGAGAGAGAGAGAGAGAGGAGGAGCCACGGAGAAGAGAAAGTCTCAGCCTCCAACGGGCTCCTTTTGTCGTGTAGGAAACGGGCGTGTGGGACGAAAATGACCTTTGAAATGTTGAATTTTACCTGATTACCACTGATTGCAGATTATAATTGTTTGGTGGTGGTTGCTTCTATTTATTTATTTATTTTGGAAATTGTTTCATCAATATCATGATGTGTTTTGTTTGGTTATTAATGGCTCGACGATTCTAATCTATCGCCTACAAGATTTGGGTATTATGATAGGCATGCAATACTTTTTAAGCAGGGGCGGCTGCATAGGCTGTGATTTTCTCATGGTTCAGGTCAACAGTTGGTTGGCAAATTAACAGGGTCAATTACAATAAAGTCTTAAGTTCGATTCTTGACAACAACAGAGAGGTAGTGGACCGCTCTATTAAGGGATTGATCAAAATTAAACCATAATTCAACCCCCCAATAATGATCGGACCTATAATTAGGAGCCCTTAAAATTGAGGATCAACCCTTTGAAACAAGGTCAACAGTAATAAGGTGCATGGCAACACACCCCCAGATTATATCAGTTAATAAAAGGGATGTATTGTGTATAGTCAAACTTAACTATGCACAATAATTAAGGAAATGGACACTCAACTGCTATATTAAGTCATTCAAATCGCTAAAGACACCTTAGTATGAAGCCTTGTATGCAAACAGCTGTTCTGATCACGCATGCATGCATAAATATTCGGCATGATGTATCCATCCATTTCAATCTCAATAATTCAGCTCCAAGTTTATCTAACAAGGCTCTAATGGAAAGCTTATACCTGGAGAAGTTGCTTTCGGCATCCGCAACTTGAAGTGGTCCATATATAGCATGATGACACGAGCTAGCGATGGAATTTATTTGTGCATACAGAGACAAATTTAATCCATCTAAAGGGTCAATTTAAAAAAAAAGTGTATACCACTAATTAAATAACGATATAAAACTCGCAAATTCTTAAAGAATTCCACCTAATAACTTGAAACAATGAATAAATTAATGTACATGTGAAGAATTATTAAACACAGGAATCCAACCTATGAGAGTGATATACTAATCCTCTCTAATTATATATATAGTTGACCAAAACATAACAGGTGGGTACAACAAAGTAATAATGAAAGGTTATAAGGTTTTAGGTAAATTCAGGGGGGAAATAAATAATAACGTAAAGAAGGCTGGTTATGTAATTGGAGAAGACGTCCAAGGGTACATGGGGGACTTCAGATGCCCGCGTTAAAGATAACGGCGAAAAGCGAGAGAGAGAGAGAGAGCCTTCATTTGAGCACCGCTGTGTTCCATTACCATACTTTACAGTTAACACGTACTCATTGCCAGGTTTTTGAATTATAATGTTAGTTTGTAACTAACTTCAGTGATCACGTCCAAGAGTTAGGTTCTGGTTGCTGTGGATTGGCCTTACTTTGAAATTTAATTTGAGTTGTGAACTTAATATTGTAAAACACGTAACATAAAATATCTCACGGGTGGCATAAAATCTAAATGCACCGAAATTGGCTCCAAGTTAATTAGTCACGGGACCATAGGTTAAAACATTTATTTCTAGCAGCCATCTATGAAGTACCAAGTCAAAAGTAGCCAGATAGCATTTTCACTACCCCTAGTCGTTAATTTCAAAAGTTCCTTACGTCAAGCACATGGTAAGATTTCTCAAATACATTTGTCAAATTGATGTTGGGTTCCCTTTTACACAAGTTACCGTCTTTCCCAATGCTTATTTTAATGTTAAACTTTTTTAACTGCAAGTCTGTTTTGAAAATTGGATCAAACTGATCGATTCGACCGGTTCGATCGGTGATTGGTTAGTTATTCAGTCTGATTCACCCTTTAAAATCGATTCTTAATTGAACTAGTAAGAACCGGTCAAAATCGGTCAATTGATCAGTCAGACCGGTCAAATCAGATCGGTCCAATCACTGATTTAATAAAATTTTTATTTTTTATTATTTTTTATTATTTATTATTATTAATATTATATATAATTAAATATAATTATTGCATAATTATAACGTCACACAGGTTCAATCGGTGGTAAAACCGGTTGAACCGATCAAATCGATGACCAATAAAACCTCCGATTCGGATTTCAAAATACCGATACAATATCAAAATTAGTACAACATCATCATCAATATAACATCATCATCAAAATTATGTATCATGAATGTAATTTCTTACTAGTACAACATCATCAATACAAATCAATGTCGCAACAAATTGCTTTCCAAAATTGTATATAAATAATGAGTGGTCTACTATTGATTGCCTAAAACCTATATCAAGTATTGCGTTAGCAAATTCCTTATACCAATTTCAAAATTTTGACCTAAGCCATATGATGATTTATTTAATTTACATTTTCTTGTCTCCCTATTTCATGTAAATCCTTGAGGTATCTTATGTATATACTATAATGATTTTTGCTACCAGCATGAAAGTCATATGAAATCCACTCCTTCAACTTGCGTGAATTCCTTTACTACCAGTTGCGACATATATTGTTCAATCTCTCTTTTTATATTGAATTTAATCTTATATACCCATTTTAAGGGGTGCTTGTTTGGTGGGTATGAAAAAAAGAGAATGGATATGAAATGAAAGATTAAGTTTGATAAGGGGGTATCATTATAGAGTCATTATTTTCATTATCCATTTTTTGGTAATACCTCATTCCCCTCCTAATATAGAGGAATGGGTATCATTGTTATATAACGGTGTAGTTGTTATAATTAATTAAAATATAATTATTAATTAATTAAAATATTGTAACTGATTTAAATACAATATAATTAATTAAAATATAATTCATTAATTAATTAAAATATTGTGATTAATTAATTACAATATAATTAATTAATATATTATTATTATTTATTAAAATATAATTAATTAATTAATTAAAATATTTTAATTAATTTAACTACAATATAATTAATTAAAATATAATTCATTCATTAATTAAAATATTGTAATTAAATTAATTACAATATAATTAATGAAAATATTATTATTATTTATTAAAATATTTTAATTAATTAATTGACTATTTTTAATTAATTAATTAATTAAAATATAATTAATTAGTTACAATATAAGTAATTAAAATATAATTATTCATTAATTAAAATATTACTAAATAGTTACGATAAAATTAATTAAAATATAATTTATTTATTTATTACTTAATTAATTAATTAATTAATTATTTAATTAATTAATTATAATAAAATTTTATTTCTTAGTATTTTTACAAACCAACCATTATCAATGGTAATGATAATCATTTCTTCCTCTTAACCAACCATCATAATTATAATGATAATATCCATTCTCATTTTTTACTATATTCATTCCCATTCTTATTACCATTCCTCTGTACGAACCAACCGCACCCTAAAGGAATTTCTACACCATATATTTGGTTTGCTCAACTAAAAATATATAGGAGGCAATTGTTGATAGTGAATCTATAGCTTTCTTTCTTATCATTAACATTTTAAGACTCTAGGTTCTATTTTCTTTAAGAGTTTGTATTTATTTTGTCATTGCTTCTTGCTAACGCTCATGCTTTATTTCCTAAAAGAAATAATTTAGCTCATCATACATTATAATCACCGCTAAATAATTAAGCCTTATGTGAGTGTATAAACTTTTCATAGAAAATAAAATATTCTAGAGGATACATTACCAAGTTTCCTGAGTGAGGGGTAGATTATGATTACGCAATAGAGGGTAGCAAGTCAATTTCAAAAGCATCAAAATTGTTGGGCTCCTTCCTTTTCCTTTTTATTTGTTGCACTTCGTCCTGAATATGATATATGATTTTTGGTGGACTAGGTTCTCTAGACTCCTACATTGTCCTACCACAATGGCTTAATATCTTCCCATCTCATACTAACTACCTTCTTACTCATACACTTCCTATTTATTTGTTCTCTACTAACATAGTTCATCATTTGGGCTACATTTATTTGTTTCATTGCCTACTAATGAATTTTCTACTACATTTTTTTGTTTGGTTATGTTTCTACTTTATACTGAACCTTACATTTAGTTATACATTCCTCTTCTCTGAATCTTTATAGTCAGGCACCTCACAAGTCCTTAATTTTGAAAAGATAGCTATTTTGGATAAGTTAACATCTTTGGATATGTAAATCCTCTATTTTTATGTCCATAAACTTAACAATCCTTTTGTCTATTTGAGTATCTAACAAATAGACTTGATCTCCCTCTTTTTATTAAATCTGTCTTATTGTTTGTTATTATAAGCAAGGATAAAACACCCTAAAACTTTTGAATTATCATATATTGATTTTCTCTCAGTAGTATACATTTACATTTTATTGGGTTGTATAAGTGCAAAAAGTTTGTAAAATAATTCCCAATTCATTATAAACATTAAACATTCTATTCGGATGGAATTCTCCCTCTTTTTTTTACTCTTTCAAATTATACGTATATTTCATTACAAAACATAGCTTGATAATAAGTTAAATTAGATTTATGCTTCACAAAAGGCAAACTCAATATACAAGATTCCCTATTTTGAGATGGTTGAGGGAGGGTCATCAATTGTACACAATCTTTTCTTCTTTATCAAAATCACTAACTATTGTGAGAAAATATTATGCTTCTAAGGAAGATAAAACTTCATGATTTTTCACACACCACGATTTATTAAATCTAAAGCATGGAATTGGTTTTATTTTACTCATGAGAAATGGAAATCGATCTTATTTAGCTTGCATATAAGGGTCACAATGTGCTGTACTTTTCAAATTAACAATACTTGATTGAATATAAATATGTGAAATTTTCTCATTAGAAGCTTGACCTAGTCTCCCATGCCACCTCACTGCTCTGTATTGATTTAAGGTAATATAGACCACTGATATGTTTAACCACTCTAAAACATCTCATTAAATATAAGTTTTGAATCACATAAAAGTTTGAAAAGAAAGTTAACACATAACTATATTCTCTTTTTATTTTTACTAACTGAAAATAAATTCCACTTAAAATATGTAACTTTTAGAACATTCTTAAGCATCATCTTGTTAGGGATTATCAATTTTCTAATTCCTTTCATAGACACATTTTCTCCATTCGAAATTTTGACAAGAGGACTCCAACAATCCTCTTGTCATTGACACATTTTCTCCATTTAAAGATTAATTATAATTTGTACAAATCAAAACATCATAGTCATATTTTATCAAAATGATACTATAAAATAGTAACTTGCTTATAATTATGTGCACATCGATTGCTAAATTCAAAGCATAAGATGCTGGATCCCTTTTCCGGAATCCAACTCTTAACAAAACCATAACACTTACACTTTTGCTTTGATATCGCAAATGCTGGGCCCCGTTTCTGGGACCTAACCTTGGAACAAAATATTTTCATACTGAAGCGTGGTTCTTTGAAATCTTTTCTTGCTCTGCTACCAAACATGATGAGTCTCGCTCTCGAAGTCCAACCATTGAACCATATAATAAATTCTACTAACTTTTACATAACAAGTAGTTCCAAAACTTTATCCATCAAATCTCATAATTCATTTAGATCATGCTCAATTTAACAAGAAAAATTTAGGGGCCAATATAAAAAGCATTTGAAAGACGAAAACAGTGGAAGGGCCTGAAGAGACATTATAAAGAAGTATAATTTGGAAGTCACGGCCATGCATATGTATATATAATTTTAGTTGTGACTTAACACCAATGTCACAATCGTGCAACCCTTGACAATCCCTCTCAGTCACAACCGTGCGTAGAAACAGTCACAAGTGTGTGTGTGTGTGTGTGTGTGTGTCTATATATATATGTACTAAATATTAGTATATAATAATTAATAATGACTAACGTATATAGTAAATATTAACATCTACTACTTAATTAATTAATTATATTTTAATACATCAATTATTTAATTATATATTAACTATTATTAATTATAACTGAATAAACTTAATAGTTAATGATTAATAATTAATTTATAAATCAATTACATTTTAATAAATCAATTAATTTATTATATTTTAATTAGTATTAATTATATCAAAATTAATTAATTAACTATACTTTAAGTATATTTAATTAACAAATTAAAAAATATATCTTTGTCACATGGCCCCTTAACAATAATAAGTAATAAATCATTCACCTTCTTTGATCACAATATCTTTCATAGAATCACTTTTATTCTTATAACATTTCTAAAATTTCAAATTTGAATATTTGGTGAACAACAATCCATTCTTAATGAATTTAGATGACAATGAAATTTACTGAAGAGGAAGGATAATGTGTGAGGAGTTTGTGGTGGTTCAAATTTCAAATCAATCGGAGGTTTGAAAAAGAAGTTATGTACAAAAGAGTAAAGCGTATCGAAGTTGTCAAACAACAGTGTTCCTCTTCTGTCACGATCGTGCTTGTGCACGATCGTAAGGTTTCGAAGTTGTCAAACAATAGTGTCCCTCTTTTGTCAACATTTGACAATCCCTCTCTGTCACGATCTTACTTATGCCCGATCATGCAACTTCTCATTGTTCCTCTCGGTTATGATCATGTCTGTGCACGATCGTGCACTCCTTTATTCAAACATTATTCTAGCTTTTCTTTCAAAACAAATTTTTGGGTCAATCTTACATGGTCATTTTAAATGCATTTATTGACTTAATAAGTGGAATTCACTATTGATCAAACAATAAAGTATAATAGAAGATGGTCATCATTTCATTTCATTAATTCCCTTTAATGAATAATAATGGAGGCTTTTGTGAGGTGGTTATTGTAGTTATCTAGATAAAAGAAAGAATGCATTTATATTCAACTTTAACTTTTACGTATTTATTTTTGTCCTTTCTTTTTTTTGTCATGATTTTCTTAAACGTATTTCTATCAGTTCTTCTCAAGTTTATTATGTATTTTTCCATAACACTTATAATAAATAATAAATTATACATCCTTAATAAATTATTTAATAAATATATAATAAATTAAAAAACTATAAAAATTTTAAATACATCAAAGTACCAAAATTTTTGTGCATTGAGTTGGTGATATATTCTATTTTTGGAGCTACAGAGAATTGTAATGCAGACGTAGTATCCTAGCGTGACCATGTCTGTATGTTTATTTCTTTCTACTTAGAGTAATTTCGCTGTTAGACGTAACTAACCAGTGTTACCAGGAAACAGTGAAAATCCAGATAATTTGTTTGTGCTTTAAATAGGTAATACAAAATAGTACAAAATTAGTGAGAAAGGAATTATATGGATGAAGTGAACCACTAAATAGGTAGTCTTATAAACCTTCAAATATATTTACTTAAAATTGGCATAAAAAAGAAAAAAAATTCCCTAAGACGATTATATAATGCACAATTTCTATGTACTAAAATTTATATTATCTATAGCGTACACATGGTTGTTGGATTCATTGAAAGTTGTCTGTATGCAAGTGCAAATTTTGATCATTTTGTTACCATTTTCATCCTAAAAAGTCACCTTGAGAAGTAAACTTCAATTGTTTGGAAATATAAATTAGTAGTGGTTTAAGTGGGCCACGGATCTTGTCGTGCGTGCCGACTCAACTCGAATTAGTATTGTTCCCTTTGGTCTCCAGTCGCGGATCTCGTCGCTCGAACCTGGGACCTCAGGGTTTTGTTACGTTAAGACGCACGCCTCTCACCACTTGAGTTATAGCCCAAGTGGTGAGAGGCGCGCGTCTCAAAGCAACAAAACCCTGAGGTCCCAGGTTCGAGCGACGAGATCCGGGACTGGAGACCAAAGGGGACAATACTAATTCGAGTTGGGTCGGCGTGAACGACAAGATTCGTGGCCCACCCAAACCAAAAAGGTTCATTTCTCTGCGGCTCCTCCACAACCAATCCATCCTTCCTTTCTCTCGTCGATATTTCCTCAGTACATCCTATCATACTTTTAGAACTAGCCATCGACATGCTTACTAAGAAGGAAACCTTTGAAAAAAGTTTAGAGGAGGAGACGAAGGAAAGGGACGTACCTATTAAGTGATTTGAAGTTGGAAAATCGGACGACGGCTGAAAGAAATTTCCGAGAACTATAAGCGAGAGAACGAAACAAACGTGAAGAAAACCCACTGTCTGTCGACCTTAAGCACTTATAAAAGGACAGTCGAACGGACACCCCAATCAAAGTGCAACGCGTGGATTAAGCTCGGATACGCGGTAGAATCCGAGCCAAGGAGAATTAGGGTTATTCAAAATCCGGAGCGGCGCAACAGTTGAAAGGACGTGCATGACAGCTGCACAACGGTTACAAGGACGATACGTTTCATATTCTGAAAAGTTGTTAGAGGGCGCACGCCGTCGATAATGATTAAATAAAGTACCCTCACGCGCTCAGCAAAGATGTTCGTTTGAACTCCCTTGATATGAGCTATCACGCAATAATGGACACCGATCGATCGAGACACCCGATCGATCGATCCCAATGCGAGCGATCGCGCACTACATCTTAATGCCCGACCGATCGACCGCCTTACGAGCTGTCTTGCGGACGAGCTATAAGACCCAAACATATTCTTTCGACCCTTCTCTTCGCTCAGACTCGAGGAGTAGGGGGCTTATGGTCGGGTCGGTCGTGCTGGGCCCGAATCCAGTTATAACGACCCGTGGGTCGATCGATCCATTCTTCAAAGATCAGTCTTATACCTATTGGCTATACTAAGCCCAGGTCCAGTCCACGACCTTCTTGGCCCATTCGCAGGTGAAAGTCTCCCGTGCATACGTAAAGACTTAAACCTAGTTATTGCTCCATATATAAGGTATAACTTTGCCATAACAGAGGTACGTGATCATTAACCCTAATCCTCTCCGTTTACAGCGATCCTACCCTTACCAACGAGACTGACTTGAGCGTCGGAGGGGCCTATCGGAAAATAACCTCCTACGTGCCTTCTTTGTTTTGTAAGAACCTTCGAGCCATAGCCTTCGGGATAAGCAGCAAGCTCCATCCCCAAGTGGTGAGAGGCGTGCGTTTCAACGCAACAAAACCATGAGGTCCCAGTTTTGAACGACGAGATCCGCAACTGGAGACCAAAAGGGACAATACTAATTCGAGTTAGGTAGGCGCACACGACAAGATCCGTGGCCCACCCAAACCAAGTAGTATAGGCAAACAAATCATACACAAGCATAAACATCACAAATATAACTAAAGATTAACTATTTGTAAATTTCTAATGTTCGTTTTGGTAGGTATTAGTTTGTTGTTTGTGTGTTTCTTATTTCAATGTAGACTATTTGTTTTTATGTTCATCAAAGTGTCACGTATAATAGATAATGAGTTAAAATGCGCGAGGATTTAACATGGTAGTGTCCTATAATAAATTTTGCAATTGATTCTAGATTTCACATCAATTAATAATTGGTTGTTTGCAAGTAAATATCATTTATGGATCTCATCGTTCAGCTTTTTAGATTAACTTTAGGTGACTTTTAAGTTACAATCGTTAGTACTGATGTGTATAAATGATGGAAGGTAATTTTTGTTTTTTCTTAAGTTACTGGAGCATGCAATAGCAATATATAGTTATTATAATAAGAAAATTTTCAAATGAGATAATTAACAACCAATTAAGAATAATTATTAATTAAGAATAACACAATTACAACAAATTAATAATTAAATAATAATATGAAAGGATTAATAAGTATATCCTATTTCATGTTATCATTTATTAGTAAATATTATTAACTAATTATTAATTATTATTAAGTATAGTTATCAATTATTATTAATTTTTTAACAAATAAAACAAATGTGCAAAGGATAAATCATATTTTATATAATTAGTAATTAAACTTCTTGAATTAATTGAATAATCTTAATGAAATTCTTTTTAATTTAATTAATCATCCTATCAAGTTAAGTTTAATTAATGAAATAGTTAATAATTTCATAATTAATGGACATTATTATTATCAGTAGTTAAACCAAATTTAGCTTACTATTTAATTAACTAATTATATTTTAAATAAGTAATTATATTTTTATGTGTTCAATATATTATAATTAATTAAGACTAGTTAATAATATTTTAATTAACTAATTAATGATTTAATAAAAATATGAAAAAATTATATACGTATGATGTGGAATGTGAATATTAACTTACGATTACTTACCTACATACATATACTCAAAATTACTATATAATCATTTACTAAATCATTAATTAATTAATTATAATATTATTAATTAGTTGATTAATTATTACATAATTTATTTATTAATTAATTATAATATATTGAACATATATAAAAATGTATGTATATATATATAAAGCCATTGTCACGTTTGTGACTAAACATAATTAATATATATATATATATATATATTGAAGCCATTGTCCTGGCAAGTCACATATGTGACAATGATAAATATATATCTTCACGGATGGATGTGACATGTTAAGATACACCCATAATATCTTCTTTATTTATTTTTTTCTTCTAATTAACTACATGTATGTACACACATACTATATAATAATTAAAAATAATCATTAATGCAGTAACATAAATATCAAATATTAATATTGACTACTTAATTAAGTAACTATGTTTAATAAATCAAAAAAATTAAATATATACCAATAATTATTACTAATAATTGAATTAATTTATTATATTCAATAACTATTAATTATATCAAAATTAATTAATTAACTATGATTTTAGTATATTTAAATACTAGGTATTAATATTAATTGTTTATTATTATTCATTATTATATACTAAATATGTATAATAACATTATTATATATATTTTTATATATAATTAATAGATTATATTATAATAACTATTAATTATATCAAAATTAATTCATTAACTATTATTTAAGTATATTGAATAATAGGATGAAAAAATTCAGTCATATAAACTATATAATAATTAACAATAATTGTTAATACATTAACTTATATACTAAATATTAATATTGATTACTTAATCAAGTAACTATGTTTTAATAAATCAAATAATTAATTATATACCAGTGATTATTAATAATAATTGAATTTATTTATTATATTATAATAACTATTAATTATATCAAAATTAATTATTTACCCATAATTTAAGTATATTTAAATAGTACGTCTTAATATTAATTTTTTATTATTATTCATTATTATATACTAAATATGTATAATAACATTATTATATACATTTTATAAATAATTAATGGATTATATTATAATAACTATTAATTATATCAAAAGTAATACATTAACTATTATTTAAGTATATTGAAATAATAGGATGAAAATTATTTAGTCATATAAACTATATAATGATTAATAATAATTAACAATAATTATTAGTACAGTAACTTATATACCAAATATTAATATTGACTACTTAATCAAGTAACTATATTTTAATAAATCAAATAATTAATTACATACTAGCAATTATTAATAATAATTGAATTAATTTAATTTATTCTAATAACTATTAATTATATCTAAATTAATTATTTAACCAAAATTTAATTATATTTAAATAATACGAATTAATATTAATTGATTATTATTATTATTCATTATTTTATACTAAATATGTATAATAACATTATTATATATATTATTTGTAATTAATCAACTGTATTATAATAACTATTAATTAATTATATCAAAATTAATTCATTAACTATATTTTAAGTATAAATATATTTAAATTATAGGATGAAAAAATAACTATTTAAATATCATTATATATATATATATATATAATTTAATTACAAATTACAAAAAATATATGCATGAGAGTCAACATGTGACGTTGTGACTAGTTACCTAAATATCATTAT
>JANTNU010000005.1:12675555-12687601 GCA_024752395.1 Erythroxylum havanense | reverse complement strand
TTGCTTTGTGGGAATCCTTCAGTTGAGTTAGATATTGATTGAAGGGCTACTGTGGGGCCTTCGAGAGGGCTTCGTTTGGGTTCTCAAAGGGAAATTTCAGGATGGGTCCTTTCATAAATGTCGGCAACTGGCGATACCAACTAGTAACTGGTGACAAAGGCACAACTGGCCAAAGGTGATGGCATGACTGGTGGTAACGCGACTAACAACGGTGCGACTGGCAAATGGTAATGGTTGAGGTTGTCGAATGGCAATGATTGGAGTCTAGATGGTGGATTAGAGAGATGAGGTCATGTCACAAGGGAGAGGGTTGAGGAGGAGAGGAGCAGGCGAGCAACTACAACTTGGGGGGTGCGTAGGTTTGCGAACAAACTAAGAATTTTGTTAGGGTTTAATTTTTTTTGCATTTAAATCCTCTAATTTTTTAAAATTTATGAAACTTACCAATATTTCACTATTATTTCAAATATCGGCCGATACTAGCCAAAAAGATCAATACAGGTCGGTCCGATATCTTAAAATTTTGTTTCATTTTTGGTTTTTACAGTGCCTACCAATCGGTATGATACAAATTCAAAACTTTGACATTAATAGCGTTAATAATATGATAATTTTATTATTTATTAATTTATAAAATATATTTTATCTTGAAAGCTTTATATATAACAAATTAAGGTATCCTTTAACATGTACCTTAAGCAAGACAAAGAAATGCTCCTTCCACAAAGATGAAGATTTTGTCTTCAGGGAGTCTCATGTTTACATTTGCATATATTAATATACTTTTCAATTCATGTAACCCAAATAATAATATACACATATTTTTTAAAATCATATTCTTATTCTAATTCTTCATTATCTTTTCTATAGGTATTAACTCAAAAGTTTTTAAATTCCTTTAGAAACTTAGTTCTTATTTTAGAGTTTGTTTTCCTTTTTTAATTTCAATTTTCTTTTTCCTTTCTCTCTCTTAAGTTGATTTTAATGAACATTTTTCACTGATTAATTTGATAATTAATAAGAATATGAGATCTTGTTTTGTGCAATATCTTTTAAAGTATTTTTTTTAAAATTGATGAAAACCTACAATTGAATTGTTTTAGTCTTATTACCTTATTTTAAATTCACAATTGAGAGTTTATAGCAAATCATATCAGAAGATTTTGCTGCAGACTATGTTTATTAGGAGTTGGTTATGTCTAAGTCCTATATAAGTGAAATGGGAATAAATTGGTCATAGTGAGAAATGTCATGGACATGAGATATGCATATGGAGGGTAAGCAAAGTAAAATAGTTCCTACTAGAGAAAATTCTTTCTGTCATATGAGATCTCTATGATGGTATTGAAATTCATATGATGGTATTGAAATTCATGTAGGCTTTTACCTGTTTAAAACATCAAGTTTTAGTATTAAAAGACAAAGTCTTAAATAGTAAGACCTATAAAAACACAAACTTGTGACAAAAGAACTTATAAAGTTGCAAAATTTAAAGTAATTTGATGAATCCACTAATATCCCTTATCTTTCTTCTTAATTTTCTAGAGTTTTATTAGGAAATCTACCCTAAGTTTCAAACTTTACTGTATGTTTTATTGTTCTTATACTCTCATGCATGCCCACAAATTTGAATTTTTCTTTATTCAAACTTAACATTAACAAGCTTAACTATAGCAAGAGCACAAAAATTGACCAATTCTGATCAACCTTTTTTTTAATCAACATGTTTATTGAGGTAGATGCTCTGATTTCAATTTATATATTTAATAATATTTAATTTTTATTCTTATTTGAAAATTTTGTTAGAATTTTTTCTCAACTTAATATCTATATTTATAGGTAAAATGCTACAATATTTTTTTGTTGGATGATATTAGACATATTTAAAAACTACTTACATACGTCAATGAACATGCCATTTCTTGCACAAGTCATTAATAAGTTCTAAAAAATTGCATCTTAAAATTCAAATGGTAGAAGGGATTGAGTCAAGGGTATTGTAAAAAGTTTAAAAACCTATATGTGTTAGTTAAATGTCATTGAGTCTCTTAAGGCGTTCATATCCCTGCTTTAAGAAATCATATCTTCCTTCCTTTATATATGAAAATATTATATTGTCTAGATACTCTTTATTTAAGAATCTTGCACTTGGTACTTACTGGTTTTTACTTTCTTTGCTTTATTCAACAAAAACTTGTCTCTTTCCATTTACTTTTATTCATTTTTTATATTGTAGTAAAAATTCCTTTTAATAAGATATTAAAGCATCTAAAAGGAAGTTTTCTGTCAATAAACTAGGTTGAATAAGGTTGCGAGATATGCCTTGAATTATCATGAAATAGAATTCTAATGGCCTTAAGCTTTTAGTGAAATAAAATTTTAGTGTCACTAGGCATATATGGAAATAGGAGTTGCAGTAACCTTAAACTTATGTGAAAATAGAATATTAGTGACGTTATGATAAACGCTTATTGTACTATTTTTAATACCTATATTGAGCATGCTTTGCTTGTTATTTGAGAGTTTTACATTTTTTGGGTACTTATTTTGTTTCAAGTGTGTTTGTAGGTCTTAATTGCCTTAATGAATTAAAAGAAAAAGAATTAAGGGGAAATCATGGTATAAAACAGAAGAATTAGAGTTTCCTAGAGATAGACGCCTATGTGAAGATGCACGCATTCATGTTATTAACATATACGACTATGTGAAAGGATTGTGTAAGAGACTGTAACTATGTAAAGCTTCAAAGATGTTGTTTTTGCTCAAGTGGAGATATATGCTTGTGTAAGTAACTAAGAACGTGTAAAGTTACAATATTGAAGTATTTTTTAGATTCATGGTCACTCACATGACCATATGACTAACCATGTATAATACAAAACCCTAGTTTTGTAATATAAAAGGAAATTGTGCAAAGGAGACAAAGAGAAGATAGTAGAGTTGAAAGTTACAGCCAAAGCTAGAGTATAAGACATGATTTTGAAATTAGAATGAGGAAAACAAAAAGATGATTTCAAAAGATCCGATAGAGAGCAGGTTTTGGTTAAGGATTTGAGGGGATTTCATTATAGAAAAGGTGGATATACATATTTATGGATTATTTTCTTTCTGATTATTCTTTTGAGCTTTTGATTTTTGTTTCATTTTCTAATTTTAGGAACTAAATTTGTTTAGTGCCTAGATAGGATGAACCCTAAGTTGAGATGGATGTTATGATTTGACCTTTATTTAATGCAATTTATTTGATTGATTCTTTGATATTCAATTATGCGTTTCTATTCTTAAATTAACATGTTCAAGATATTAGTTCAATGTTTGATTTCATATGATTGAGATTGATAAATCCTTTTGTATAAATAAATCTACCATAATTGAAACATTTGCATGAAAACTTAAAGATAGTTCGACACAAATCCTTTAGATAAGGGTCAAACCTAATAGAGATATCTATGAATGAAATAATGTGATCTTAGATGTTTTAACTGGAAAGAGATTTCAATTGATCAACCAAAGATTAGTTGTTAACAGTCTTTAGAAAGTTATTAACATAAGATGGGAGTTTCAATGGTCCAATGATCAATAATTAATTTGAATGATAAAGGCATGTTATTTAAGATATCTTAGGAGGATTCATTACCTAGGTACTAGTTATTTAATATTGGGTCAATCTTTGTATTATATTTATCTTGATTCTTTATTTTGTTTAGTCTTATTTTAGTTTAGTTTTAAATTAAATCATCATCTTATTCAATAGTTAGATAATTAAAAAGAGACCATTACTAGTATTTGTAACCCTTGTGGGATCGATCGGTACTTATTGTTTCAAACTGCAACTAAACTGTGCACTTATAGTTTATAATTACATCAATCACCTTAAGATTCTATATTAATAAAGTTTCACTATAATTAAACTTCTTATAAGTAACCCTAGTCTACAAATGGTTTGATGACGGTTTTATAAGTGTTAAGCTCATGTATCTCCTATAATTCAAATTTCAAATTTTAGAAGTTAAGATTGATTGATAAAAGAAAAAAAAGGCTTGAGAAGATTAGCATAAGCACATGAAACAACCAATGAAACCCTTTTGAAGCAAAATTTCATCGATCTAAAATGCAGTTTTTAAAGATTTTAGGGATTTCAATCACGTCATCTTTGATTTTCAACTTTTTCTTTAGTTTTAATGTTTTCTCTTTTGTAAGTATGAGCTAAATTCTTTTTGACATCTAGATTAAATGAACCCCAGGATAGACCTTGTAGTGAATTTATCTTAATTTAATTCATTCTTTAGTTTCATTGAGATTCAATTATGTGATCTTAATTATTTTTGAATTAATAATGCCAACATGTTGATTTATATAAGATTTCATGCAATTGAGATTGAACAGTCTAATATATGAATAGATCTAATATAATTGAAAGGAATTGCATACAAACCTAAAGATAGGTTGACATAAATCTTTTAGATTAGAGTTAAACCTAATATTGAAATTGATAAATTGATAAATGTGATTCTAGGGTTTTGAATTAGAAAAAGATTTCAAATAATCAACTTAGAATTAAGTGCTAATAATGTTGAGAAAGATATTATCATAAGTGACAATTTTCATGGTTCAATAAACTTAAGAATAAATTGATTAGTGAAAGCATGATTGTATGAGAAGTCCTAGGGGGATTCGAATTCTAGATATCACTATTTTATTGGTTAATTTTTCATTCTTTTACCATTACAGTTTATTTGGTTGTGTTGATTTACCCTTATTTTATTTTTCTTTCATTTTTAAATCTAATTTATCAATATTAACTCGATTGTCGATTAGAAAATAAGAAAAGAGTTATTAATATTATTTATAGTCCTCGTGGGATTGAACCGTACTTGTTAGTACTAACTATAATTATATTGCACACTTGCAGTAAAAGCATAAATGTACTACCATGTTTTTAGCAACATTTTTAGGGATTAGGATACTAGGAAAACTTAGCTTTTATTAGCCTAGTCATTATTTTTCTTTCACATTTATTTTATTTCTTTTTATGTTTATTTATTTATTCTTAAAGCTTTCTCTTTTGTTTTTGTGTTACTACTCATTTGTCAGATTTGGATATTAATTGTTATAGCCACTGAAAAAATGGAAAGATGGAGACGACAATATTCTTAGGGGAATTATAGTATGTTATCACTTATGGTGGTTTGGAAGCTTAAAACGAAAGGCATGGTGACATATATTCAGAAACTCAACCTTTCATCCATTACATATTGCGACATTTATAGGGGTAACTATCACATTTATGAATGTCAGGCAATAGACTATATGTAAGGGCATCTAATTTGTATGGAGAATTGACCTTAAGACACCCCATACATGAATACTTATCATCCAAAGTGAAGTATTTATTATGACTTTGCATGGAAAGATCACACTTCTTCTAGATTTATGTAATAATAACAACAAGAGTAATATCAACATTTTAAGGATTTTTCTTATGAAATTTGTTGCTTTAATTGAGGCAACCCTCCATAAACTAAAGAGAGAAGTGTTTTATTTGGAAATACTTAGCCAGATTTTAGGGGACATGAGAATACAATAACTTTATAGAGGTTGAAGAAAGGGAGGAAGTTGTTGTTCAAAAAGAGAAGGAAGATGAATAGGAGGAATCAAATAAAGAGGCTATCAATGAATTATTGAAAATCATCTTAAGTACATATGGCTCCTACTACTTATATAATAAACTATCAGGGTTAACGGAAGATTAAGGGAGTTTTGTTAATCCTTTTATATTGACAATTTATTACAAAAAATGGCATTGATAGGTTTACTTAATCTTACTAAGTTGAAACTACAGGTTCTTATTATATTGCAACATATGGCCTATTTGTAGGCTAATAAGCACTTATAGGTTGTTTAGAAATAGCTTAATTGAATTCAATTCAACTATTTAGAAACACAAAAATGGGATGAGTTCAATTCATGCATGTAATAGAAACTCACCTCCTTTATAAATTGAATTCACTCCTCCAAGCATCGGAATTGAATTCATGCAAGTGATTGACTTGCATGACTTCAACAAGGATATGGAAATTTCTCACCCATTTTTTCCTAATAAATAATATTTATATATGATTAATAACTAGATTAATTTTCCTTTTTTATATTTGAAAATTGTAATTTTACATTAATTATGAAATTATTATTGTAAATTTAGAGAAATATGAGATTTTTAAAAATAAAGAATAAATCATGATTAAACTGTATCAATTTATGCACTACATCTTCTTCAATTTTATAATAATAATTAAAATTTTTCATATTTTTTAGTCAAGGGTAAAAAGTTATATAAAATAATTGAATTCATTTTGATTGTGTTCCAAATAGTGTAATTTGATTCAATTCCAATATTACTGGATTTTGTTCCAAACAGTGTAAATTGAATTCAATTCAATCTTATTAATGTAATTGAATCCAATTTGTTAATGAATTCAATTCAAAAGTTTCCAAATAGCTTGTTAATTTGGTAAGATGAGTGGAAGAAAGTTGTTAATTACATATCTAGGTTGAGTTAAAGTGAGAATGTCAAACTAATAATTGTAAATAAGTGCTTCTTAGGAGGTACCCAAGTTTTTAATTTGGTAATTATGTTTAAATTAGTTTTATTCCAAGATTTTAGGTTTTAGTTTCTATAGTTTAACTTCTATCTATGTTAACTTTGTGGTTAAGTATAACTTTCCGCTTGGTTTATAGTTATAAGGGTGCCATTTTCATCTTTTATGCTTTAAGTATGTGTGTTAATTTATATGTGAAAGCAGGTGGAAAATCTGTATAAATTAAAAAGTTATAGAAAGTTACACGCCCATATGAGAAACCATGATAAATTTTGTTCCCTTTTCTCTTATTTTCAAAAAGTTATAGAAAGTTACACGGGTGTGTTATTGGGCATGTAAATTTTAGGTGTTTTAATTTTAGTGTCAATATAGCCATGTTAAATCCTAATCTGCCTATGTAATTTATCATCTTAATTTTGTTTAACACAACCTAGATATATGCATGTATTAGAGCCCATATTAAACTCTGCCGTAACATGTTTAAGATGCAAACGTATGATATAATTGAAGATGACTGCGTATTCTCTTACAATTTCTTCAAGTTAAGGTATGCTTTATTCTTTGTTTTAATTATTCTTGAGTTGTTGAATAGTTTTAGGAAAATTGGGTGCAAAAATCAATGTTTTGGGTGTTGTGAAGTTATTTGGGATTACCTATATGATTGGAATGGTTTTGGGGGTCTATTTGATATTTTTTTGGGCTATTTGGTATGTCGAATACAAAATTTTTAAGGATTTTTGAGCTATTTTGGATTTGTTTATGTGAGTTTAAATCTTTGGGCTATTAATTGGTTTTGTATGAATTCAAATGTTAAATAGATCATGTTTTACATTTTTATTAGGCATTTATAGTGTTTAATTACATACTATTTGGGCAATTTTATTTTTATTTGTATTATTTGATTTAACAAGTGTGTTTAAATAAATTAATTGTAATTTTTGTAATTAACTGATATCAGGGAGGATTGTTTGTTTAATTATGATGTTTTAGGGTTTTTAATGTCATTTTATTTTAGAAGTTATGGATTAATTTGATGTTTATCATATTTGTTCTTATTTTTGCTATTAATCTTTATCAAATTGATCGTGGATTATATTATGGTGTTTATATACTGCGGTTTGATTGATGTATATTATTCCTAACAATTTTTTTTATTTTCATATTTTAGAGACTAATGACAAAGAGAGCAACCACACTAACACCAAAAGCGAGAAAAGGAGGTACCAAGGAAGAGGCAAAAGGGTGAGAGTACTTTTTAATAACCACCTCAATAGCTAGAGTTTGCATAATCTATGCTTACTACACATCACAAGCTTCATTTCATAGCATCAACACATATTGTATGGTTATAAAGACTAAGGTCGAAGCCTTACTCTGAGAGCTAAAGCATCAATTAGGTAATGTTTAACCAAATTGGGAATACTCATGGAATCTGGGTTAATCACGTTGGTGTATGAGATCAATTCTTTGCAATCGAGGAACCTACCTACACATAGTTAACTCTGTAGTTCCTCACCACCTTCACTATAGAGAAGCAATATTACACCTGGGACATCGATATCATATTACAGTTTCAGGTGCCTAAAGAAATGTATAGTAAACTACATAGGTCTTTGTTAGAATATATTTTACATATTCTTTGTTTGGTTTTGAAATTTTTAAATTGGACATATAAAAGATGGAGTTTGTGTTTTATTATAAGTTCATGTAGTTATTGCCTCCTTATTTGATTTTAAAAAGGAATCTATGAGATACACCTGATAAGGATGAAATCCTATAAAATTTCATCTGCAACTCTTTGTTTATTGTGTGAGTGTGGCACAGTGATGATGGGCATGATTCTGTGATGATGTGGCACCTTGATGATGGACAGTGAATTTACCTCCTATATTTAGTGGACTCTTTGAAATCTTCTAATATATGTGTATATCTCCTAATTATGGAAGGTGTTTAACTGTACACGACAATTGAAAAAAATCTGGCAACAAGTTAATTTTTTGTATGTGTGGATTTTGTGTTAGGTGAGGTTGCGTGGGTCACCAAAAGAATTGCACAAGGGTTTTCATTTTGTTTTCTATAGGTTGCGTATTTTTTATGGGCTGTATGTGTCTCCTTGGTGAATAAGGAGTCTAGTGGTTTTATGCATGTGGGTGGTGTTGTTGGAGTGATTACGAGAGTCACTGCAGTAGAGTATTTGTTGGGCTGATTGTGCATGTGTTGGTGAGCAGCCCTTTTTTCACTGTTATTATTTCTGACAAGCAGTGCACATTTAAAGTGGAGTTACAGATTTCTTGGGTTCTTGAAGAAGGTTATTGTTTGCTGCATATAGATGAATTAACATTGACGGATGCGTGACTTGTTGGTGGAGCAACTTGGTTCTATTGCTGAATAATTTCATATATGGGAAGTTGTCGTTCTTTGATCTATTTGTTATTGTTTCTTGAATGAAAATAGTTAGACAAATCCTCTGAAGAGGTTAACACGAGTTGGTCATGTTATCGGGAGTGATAATCTTTTATGGATAGTTAGGTTATGGGATGGTTACAAAGATTGAGTGGTATTGTGTTAGATCAATCTTGTGTAATTTTGTTGAACTACAGTGAAAACGATTAATCTATGTGAGGGCCCCGCAGACGTAGGCAAGGTGTGCCGAACTGCGTTACCAAATTTTTGGTGTCTTTATTATTTTGCGTTTGTGTGATTTATACTCTGTGAAATTATTAATCACTTTGATTTTTCAATTAGTATCAGAAAAAGGTCACCGATTTAGAACTTGGTAGTAAGTTGGTGCAGATCCTAGATTCGCAGACATGGCTACGAGAGAAGGAGCATCAATCATCAAACCACCACTATTGGATGGATCAAATTATCCATCATGGAAATCCCGGATGAAATTCTTTGTTCAAGCTCAGAGCACGAGAGCCTGGCATTCAGTAATACATGGTTGGACGCATCCAATGATCATTGGTGATAAAAGAGAGGCAGTTCAGAAAGATCCATCTGAATGGACCAGAGTGGAAGAAGAAAGTGTAACACCCCACTTCGGCGTGACTCGAACCCGACATCGATGGTGATATCCGAGTCCATGCTCCACGAGGGTGGCATGCTACATCAGTCAAATGAAACTTAGTATAACCCCCTTTTTTGTGAATTCATTCATACGCGCGGAAAACAGTAAATAATTTGAGCCCACGTTAATTCTTAAACATTTTCAGTCATTACAAACGTTCAACAATAATTTAAAAAAAATAATAGCCATTAAATGTACAAAAACTCCACAACCAAATTGGGCCCACTATGAAGACAAAGCATCATTTTACAGAGATTGCGAAATACAAATTTATAGGACACTAATGCAGACACGAACTGATCTCGACCTCTATCTTTCACTTGTATGCAGTGCGTATACTCCCGTGTCTAACGGGGTACTCTTCAAGGCCTGAAAAATAATTACAAATTTTGGATGAGTTTTGCAAACTCAGTGAGAAACCATCATCGATGGTCCACTCAATTCATGCAGCAGTCAAGTATATCACCGATTATTTCACACTAATACATTCAGAAGGACCACGTAATTGTACTCAAGCAGTTCACAGATCATTTCACAGTAGCACACTCAGGAATACCACATGGTTGCTGTCACACAAGTATAAGGAGTTACGCCTTTTACCCAATCCAGATATTCAATCAAATGCATATGAAACTCACTTTTTCAATTTTTACTTTGTTGTGACCGAGTGCCTGAACTGTCCCATATAGGGCTCATTAAGCGTTAAACGCGTCTTAAGGGTAGGAGAGCCCTCTGGGTATGCACTACTTCCTACGCTTCTTAGGGATAGGAGAGCTCTCTGGGTATACACTACTCCCTTTTGAGCTCGAGGCTCTTTTTCAGTAGTTGAGCTTGTAGCTCTGATCGGTGGCTGCTCCGGTAACAACTGTTATTATCAGTTCATGTGGTTTTTTTTGTATGAAATGCATATGTCCAATTTCACAGTCAATGAATCACATACAGTGAATGTGTCACATCAGAGGCAAAACAATTGATCACATGAATAGCAAGCAATTGACCACAGTAATAGCAAGCAATTTCACAATTATCACATCATGAACACTTCTATGTCAGATCTTCCAATCCATCGGACCATCTATCCAGAATCCAGTCAGAATCAAACACAATCACTAATCCCACCATTATCTCCACAGTAAACTTAGAGAAAATGAGAGAAAACCATCTCAGTCACTCACCTATAACTTTCGAGCTAATACCGGGAAGTCTCTGCAGGTCGACTCTCCAAACGTGCCTCTAATATGATTAGAGAAGATAAACATTACTAATTGTCTAATCAGAACTATTTAATGATGCACATGTGGCAGTTAAAATGTATACAATGCATGTTCATGATATTCCCGGCGTTAACCCAAAATTTTCCATCACAAAATTCCGTCTAAAACATTAGAAATCTAGCGGCACCAAAATTTACTCAATTCGGTCCTCTATAGGTCTAAAAATTAATAAAACAATGACTAGAAACCAATTACCCGAACCCACGTCAATTTCACCTCCAAAAACTCCCCATTTCTCATAAAATGGAATTCAATAAGTCACGAATCTGATGCCTCAAGAATCAGATCAATCGGATGTCGGACCGAAAAGTTATAAGCAAAAGAAGGAAAAATATATGCTCCTAGTCGACTTGCCTGAGAATTCTAGTCGACTTGCACTACTGTTCCTATCCGAGTCGACTTGTCTGAGGATGCAAGTCGACTTACGCTACTACAATGGCAAATCTGAAAAACACTTCCTCTGACATCCCAACTTCCACATGGCATAACTCCCTACTCCAAACTTCCAATTGGACAAAATTGGTATCTATTTTATAGAGAAAAGAGAGCTCTACAAGTTTCATGAAGGACAAAAGAACTAAATCCAGCTCTAAGGGTGTCAAAAAAAGCAATCACAGCTACTGCCTTCACAATCTTTCTCAAACCAGTATACCATTTTGCAAAACTCATAACTTTTCATTCCTTTTGGCAAAAATTTCAAAATTTATGTCCAAAAGAAAGAGCAAAACATGAGCTACAACTTTCATGAACAACATGGAACCAAATTCAATTGCTAAATGGGTCAAAAACTTAAGCAAAGATTCTGTCCACTGAAATCACCCAAATTGGATAGCAATTTTCTAAAAATCATAACTCCTTGCACAAATGTCAAAAATTTGCATACTACACTTCTCATGAAGGGCTTAAAGACAAATTCTATCACTAACTAACTCAAAACTGGCATGCAAGTGACTGCCCTGATCACTAGTCAATGACCTAACTTAGGTCCAGTGTTTGAAAATTCATAACTCCCAATTCTTACATCCCAAATTAACATGCTATATCTCATTTTCAAGCTAATTTCTTCCTCTACAACTTTCCAGAAGATCACTTGAACCAATTCG
>JANTNU010000005.1:12651636-12664491 GCA_024752395.1 Erythroxylum havanense | reverse complement strand
CATAACAACTTTTGGATCATTCATTCTACAATTTCAAATTTTTGTAAGCCATCATATACCATTTTTCAAGCTCATTCACTTAGAGTCTACTTTTCTGAACTACAAGATTGAGATTAAAATTAATAAACTTAATTGCTCAATATGCTTTATGCTTAAGTTCAATAAACAAATGAGATGTTTTGCCTTACACTAACTTATAAGGTGTAGTGCCTATTAGTGTCTTAAATGTCATTATATAGGCCTATAAAACATCATCTAGCTTAATAGATCAATCTTTCTTATAATTCTCCATTGTATTTTCTAGTATTTGTTTGAGTTCTCTATTAGTTATTTCCATTTAACCATTAGTTTTAGGTTCATAAGGGATTGCGACTCTATGTGTAACTCGATATTTCCTAATAATTTTTAGATTGCACATTATAAAAATGAGTGCCCCTTATCATTAATACTCGTTATTGGTTCCCAAATCAAGATAATCACTTTTTAAGAAACTTTACTACAACCCTACCATCATTTGTAGGTAAAGTTTGAGCCTTAACCTATTTAGAGACATAATTTACAACAACTAGGATGTATTTATTTATGATAAAAATTGGAAAGGGACTCATAAAGTTAATGGCCCAAATATCACATACTTTGCAAACCAAAATAAAATCCTTAGGTATTTCATCTTGGTGAGAAATGATACATGTTCATTGACACTTATCACAAAATTGAACATAACTTTAGGCATCTATAAATAATGTAGGCCAATAAAAACTTTATTAAAGAACCTTTTTGACTATTCTATTTGCATGATAATGCCCTCCTGCTGGACTAGCATGGCAATGCCCTAAAATCTTTCACCCTTCTTTTCAAAATTTAACTTCGAACTCTCTTATTTGCATAAACATTAAATAAGCATAGGTCTTTCTAAATATAATTCTTCAAGACAGAGAAGAACTTCTTCTTTTGCTAATAAGAAATACCTTTAGAAAGAATCCTAGTATCCAACTCGTTAAAAATATCGATAAACCATAAAATTTCAAGCTCACTAACCTCTTCAAAAGTACAGAGGTGAAGGATCCATTGATAGTCTTAATTGGATTATCTTAGATCTACAAGTTGTTAGGATTAAATTTTTGGATGAGAATCAAGCTATAAATATTTTTTATGTTCCCAATTTATATGAGAATTTTATTGATATGATGATGTATAGTATAGAGACAATTCTTTTTAGTAATGTGAAGGATGCCCTACATTTCAAGGAATTCAAGAAAAATATATCTAGCATATATGAATATATCTTATATTTAGGTTTGGTTGTCGACAAAAAAAGAAATGAGGAAAAGGATTATAAAAAAATGAGTGAGTTATGATGTAGATTTAAACCTAAAGTTGTTTAATATTTTAACTGTAAAGCTAAAAGATGTTTTAATAGGTACTGACCATAGCGGAAGAATGAAAAAACGAAAAGAGAAATGGATGAAAAAGAAAATGTTGTTGTAACTTAAGAGATTTCTGAAAAAGAGGGTGTAAGAGGCAATGATATTTTAACATTAAGTAATTATGATTTTGTAAATAGATAAATGATAGACACTGACACCCTCTTATTATATAACTTTCAATAAAGACTAGTTTTATTCTCTTAAAGAATGGAATGATACTGTTGTATTAGGTGGAGATGGAGAGGGTGCTGCCAAAGGCAATGGCTTACTATATATCAAGATGGATGATGGAATTATTACAACATTGGATGCCTAGTATATTCATGAGTTCCAGAAGAATAGGTACTCTTGATAGACAAGGGTATAAGTTTTCTAGTGATGATAGTTAACTTAAAGTGGTAAAAGATGTGTTGACTATAATGAAAGGATGATTATAAATGCCATCCATGTCTTAATAGGAAAGATAATAATGAGATCATGGTTATGTTTTAATCTTCAAAAAAGAAAGATAGTACTACAGTATGCCACATACATATGAGTCATCTTGGTTAGTAAGAGATTATGAAACTTCAAAAGGGGAGCTTATTTAAGAACGACAAACATAAGAAGGTAGAATTTTGTAAGTTTCATATGCTAGGTAAAAAAAATCTACAATAAACTTCAAGAATATAATATTTAGGAAGCGACATATGTCAAGGTAAATATATAAAAAAAGACGTGTTAGGATCAACAATGAGTAGTATTTATTCAAAGCTGGTACTATAACAGTAATAGATGTTAAAATAGCTAAAAAAATCTAGTTTAGGAGATAAAACAATGTCAAGAAGAAAGCATTAGTATAGTATACCCATGTTTAGAGTGAGAAGGAATGTTAGACATCCAAGGAGATTTGGTTGGGGACACCCAATCACCTATGCTCTGACCATAGGTAATGGAGATGAAAATATCCTTTAGAGGACTAGGTACAGCTAGGTAAAAGATAAATGAGTGAGGGTTACAGTGAAGGATGTAAGGTTTCACAAGATTGAAAATGATTACATCTAGTAAGTTTTTGTTGAAAAATGTTTACATTTTGGAGGATACAACTAACATGTTGATAAAGTCGTTGTCTGCAAAAATCAAGAAAAGCTCAAACTTAGTGAATATTTGGTTAGCTTGAAGCCTTTAGGGGCTTGTATGATAGGACAATTTCTTGGTTAGGCGTTGGAAAATTGAAGTCAAAGTAGAGAATTGTAAACTATTCCTTAAATTCTAGTGAAATAGAATTTCAGTAATCTTAAACTTTTGTGGAACTATAATATCATTGACCTTAAGATTCTATGATTATAAAGTTTTATTGCAATTAGACTTCTAAGAAATAACTTTAGCTTATAAATAGTTTTTAAAGGGTTTTGTAAGTGGAAATCTTAGAAGATTTTAGTGAAAATATTTAGAAAGAACCTTTGAAAGAGATTATGTAAGTTGTTTTCATTTATTCTCCTAACATCATCTTTCTT
Source organism: Erythroxylum havanense (assembly GCA_024752395.1). Lineage (NCBI taxonomy): Eukaryota > Viridiplantae > Streptophyta > Magnoliopsida > Malpighiales > Erythroxylaceae > Erythroxylum > Erythroxylum havanense. Next base: position 12,661,568 of record JANTNU010000005.1, on the reverse strand, counting down.
ATAATAATAAAATAATTATGTCTCCTTGTCCATAAACGTAAATTTTATAAATTGATCGAACCACGTAAATTCTTATATGCTTTAATTTTTATTTTCTCATATTTTACTTTCATTATGTTTAACAAAGGCCATCGGTATACCAAAACATGAAAGAAAGAATAAGACAAATAATAAGAATAACTAGCATACAATGGTGAATTCAGTCAGCCCTTAAAACTATAGTTATATGAAGAAGAGTCATAAGCAATAGAAGCAAGACCTCATTGGAGAATCAAAGTTTAGTGGTAAGGGGTTGATCTTTGCTTAAGTAAGGTTGGGAGCGTAATAAGTAGGATAAACCTTATTACATGTCCCGGATTGTTTATGAAAGAGTTAAAAACGAAGGAAATGCAGAATACCTAATTTTAGTTCCATTCGATGTTTCGAAACAATTTTCGATGCCAAAATGAGCTCTAATATCCCCAGTACTTTTACAAAAGTTGATCACCAAACCTCGGTTAACACCTTTCTTCAGTTTCCTTAAGACGTAAGCACTCTTAACATATCAGAGGATCCATATGCTTAGGAATTACATAAGTAACTGAAGGAGACTTTAACCTTTATATATAGCTTTCATATTAGACTTCCTCATCACAAGCCCGATATAGGTCCAGTCTACACTAATTGGGATCTATTTTTCTCCTAAACTTCGATCTATTAATCTAGATTATTTATTGGGCCACTTTATTACCTTTGTTAGGATTAACTTACGTAACTTAACCGATAAGTTATTTAAAAACCAAAAATACAATTCATAGTTTTCCAATTTATAGAGAAGGAAAAAATTGTCCTACATTCTCCCCCTTAGACAAGTATTAATTACAGTTATAACTCAAGTTTAAAAATAGTTTAAACATCGGTTAAGTCACGCTACTATATTGATACAAAATTTTAAAATTAAAACATTCGATTCAAAGGTAATGAAAGTCCAACATTTTGTCCTATAAGGCTTTCGATACCAAAAAATATCAAATATATGTGTCATGTGCGACGCATGTTCAATATAATCACGAATATCTAATACCTCACTAACATAAATGGGAAAATGGAGTGTGGCAAACTAAGATGATATCTGTATGATCTAAAATGTATCATTTTCATTTGTAAGTCTTGATTTCTCCAACTTTGTGCTAAATTGTATGTGCTAAATTGAAATAGAGAAATCATGTTTTCTCATGCTAAACAGTATTGGAGAAAACCTTTATATTCTCTAATTGAATGTTAAACTGCATTAGAGAAACTTTATGGGATTAAAAAACTTATATCCCTATGTCATGTTAAATTTATGGATATCTATACTAAACTATATGTGTCAAACGAAAAACATGAGAAGGTAGAATTTTCTAAGTTTCATATGCTTCGTAAAAAAAGTCTATGATCAGCTTCAATGATATAATATTTAGGGAGCGACATGTGTCAAGGTAAATATATAAAAAAGAAGTGTTAGGATCAACAATGAGTAGTATTTATTCAAAGCTAGTATTATAACAGTAATAGATGTTAAAATAGCTAAAAAATTCTAGTTTATGAGATAAAACAATGTTAAGAAGAAAGTATTAGTATGGTGTACCCATATTTAGAGCGAGAAGGAATGTTAGACAACCAAGGAGATTTGGTTGGGGAGACTCAGTCACATATGTTCTAACCATAGGTAATGGAGATGAAAATATCCTTTAGAGGACTAGGGACAGCTAGGTAAAAGATAAACAAATGAGGGTTACAGTGAAGGATGTAAGGTTTCACAATATTGAAAATGATTACATCTAGTTAGTTTTTGTTGAAAAATGTTTACATTTTGGAGGATACAACTAACATGTTGATAAAGTCATTGTCTGCAAAAATTAAGGAAAGCTCAAACTTAGAGAATATTTGCCTAGCTTGAAGCCTTTAGGGGCTTGTATGATAGGACAATTTCTTGGTTAGGCATTGAAAAATTCAAGTCAAGGTAGAGAATTGTAAACTATGCCTTAAATTCCAGTGAAATAGAATTTCAATAATCTTGAACTTTTGTGGAAATAGATTATCAGTGAAATTAAAATTCTATGATTATAAAGTTTTGCAATTAGACTTCTAAGAAATAACTTTAGTTTATAAATAGTTTTTTAAGGGTTTTGTAAGTGGAAACCTTAGAAGATTTGATTAAATCTTTAGAAAGAACCTTTGAAAGAGATTATGTAAGTTGTTTTCATTTATTCTCCTCACATCATCTTTCTTATAGTAATAAAATAATTATGTCTCCTTGTCCATAAACATAAATTTCATAAATTGATCGAACCATGTAAATTCTTATATTCTTTAATTTTTATTTTCTCAAATGTTACTTTCATTATGTTTAAGAAAGGCCATTGGTATACCAAAACATGAAAGAAAGAACAAGACAAATAATAAGAATAACTAGCAAACAATGGTGAATTCGGTCAACGCTTAAAACTATAGTTATATGAAGAAGAGTCATAAGCAATAGAAGGAAGACCTTATAGGAGAATCAAAGTTTAGTGGTAAGGGGTTAATCTTTGCTTAAGTAAGGTTGGGGGTGTAACACGTAGGACAAACCTTATTATGTGTCCCTGATGGTTTATGAAAGGGTTAAAAATGAAGAAAATGTGGAATACCTAATTTTGATTCCATCTGATGTTTCGAGGCAATTTTTGATGCCAAATCGTGCTCCAATCTCCCCAGAACTTTTACGAAAGTTGATCACCGACACTTGATTTACGTCTTCCTTTAGTTTCTAGCACTCTTAACGAATCAGAGGATCCATATGCTTACGAATTACATAAGTAACTGAAGGAGACTTTTTCCTTTGTATATAGCTTCCATATCAGACTTTCTCATCACAAGCCCGATACCCGATATGGGTCTGATCCACACTAATTGGGATGTATTTTTCTCCCGAACTTCGGCCTATTAATCCAAATATTTATTGGGCCACTTCATTACCTTTGTTAGGATCAAATTACATAACTTAACCGATAAGTTATTTTAAAACTAAAAATACAATTAATAGTTGTCCAATTTATAGAGAAGGACAAAATTGTCCTACATTCTCCCCCTTGGATAAACATTAATTGTAGTTATGACTCAAGTTTAAAAATAGTTTAAAAATTGGTTAAGTCACGCTACTATATTGGTACCAAATTTTAAAAATTAAAACATTCGATGCAAAGGTAATGAAAGTCCAACATTTTGTTCTGCAAGGCTTTTGATACCAAAAAATATCAAACATATATGTTATGTGCGACGCAGGTTCAACATAATCACGAATATCTAATACATCACTAACATTAATGGGAAAATGGAGAGTGGCAAACTAAGATGATACCTGTATGATCTAAAATGTATCACCTTCGTTTGTAAGTCTCGATTTCTCCAACTTTGTGCTAAACTGTAATAGAAAAATCCTGTTTTCTCTATGCTAAATAGTATTAGAGAAAACCTTTATATTCTCTAATTGAATGCTAAACTGCATTAGAGAACCTTTATGGGATTAAAAAACTTATATCCCCTATGTCATGTTAAATTTATGGATATCCATACTAAACTGTATGTGTCAAAATGACCTAAGCTCAAGGTCAATCTTTATATATGCCCAACGACCTTTAAATGCTTAAGATTGACACAAATCTTAAGGCTTTCATATTTATTATGACCATATATAAGAATAATTATTATTGAGGATAAAAGGATGGTCATTTATATTAATAAATAATCATAATGCCATAATACATCAAAATGTACAAACTTTTAAGAAATAAATACAATGATCCCTAAATACTACTATCTAAGGAATTTAACACGCCCATACTGGATACATATATAACATACACTAGTGGGCGAAGTTCTTTAGTCAAAGGACCAATTGACATTTCCTCAATTTTGATGTGCTCTACTTCAACGTTACCCTTCTAAATCAACTCCTTTATGGGCAAGTACTTGACCTCCAAATGCTTAGATCCTATGATATTCTTGGTGTTATTACTGAACAACACTGCAACAAGATTATCACAATACAATCAAATGGGTCTAGCTATCAAATCTACCACAAACAACTTAGAAATCAAGTTTCTAAGCCAAACCACTTGTGTAACAGCTCCAATACATGCAACAAACTCTACATGCATGGTTAAGGAAGTTACCAGTGTCTGCTTGACACTATTCCATGGTACTGCACCATTTTTCAACAACAAAATGTACCCCGATGTGGATTTGCGATCATCCAGACACATATCAAAATCAGAGTCTGTATACCCTTTGAGGTTTAAATTGTTGACTTTCCTATATGTTAACGTATAATCCTTGGTTTTAGGTATCTCAACACTCGCTTAAATACATTCTAATGTTCCATGCCTGGGTTAGATATCGACCCAATAGTCTGACAACAAATGTAATGTTCGGTTTAGTGCACACCTGAGCATACATCAGGATGCACTAAAATACGGGACATTCCTCATAGCCTCTCTCTCAACTTCATTATTTGGAAACTGTACTAAAGATAATTTTTCACCATGAGAGATAAGTGCTACAACAGGTTTACAGTCAACCATATGAAAACTTTGTAGCACTCTTTCAATGTATGCTCTTTGTGAGAGGCTTAATGAGTGTTGAGATCTATCTCGGTCAATCTGCATACTGAGGACAAAAGTTGCTTCACCTAAGTCCTTCATGTCAAAATGTTTGGCCAAAAGCTACTTTACCTCATGCAACATGGTCAAATCATTTGACACGAGCAAGATATCATCCACATACAATAATAGAAAGATAAATTTACTCCCTCAGACCTTATAGTATAAGCATCTTTCAACTTTGTTTTTCACAAAGTCGAATGAGATCATAACCTCGTCAAACTTTAGGTACCATTGTCTAGCAGCTTGTTTCAAACCGTATATTGACTTAGTCAAGTTACAAACTTTATCAGTTACATCTTGATCCTGAAATCCTTCAAGTTGCCCTATATAGACCTCCTCATAAAGGTCATTATTCAGGAAAACGGTCTTAACGTCCATTTGATGTAGCTCCATGTCATAATGAGATACTATTACCATCATCATTCCAAATGCATCCTTCTAGGATACATGAGAGAAGGTAACATTTAAGTCAACTCCTTCTCTCTGAGTGAATCTCCTGGTAACCAAACGCGCCTTAAACCGCTCAATTTTATGTATCCTTCTTGGTCTTAAATAGCCACTTGCAATTGACATGCTTGTAATGTTAAGGTAAATCAACAAGCTCCTACACCTTGTTATACCTCATAGACTGCATCTCATCCTTTATTGCTTCCCACTACATATCCACATGTGGTCCAGAAATGGCTTCTATAAACGTAACTGGGTCCACAACATGTCCTATGTCATAGTCTTGCTTACCCAAATAGACTATGTAATCTGGTGAGTTACTAGGTAGCCTCTCTTTGGTGGATCTGAGCAACTACATAGGTTCTTGTACCTCAGAAATCTCTTCCTGAACAGGTATAGGTTTCTCAGCCTATATAGGCATGGTACTTGGACCTACATCCACTGGACCTGACTGTATGAGAAGTGGATATGAAATAATTGTTGTATCCATCTTGTTATCTCTTGAAGGATGTGAAGATCCTCCTTCATCATAGGACATCGTATTCCAGAAACATATCCATCTACGATTCCACTGTTCTGGCCCCTCCTTCTCAATAATAAAATTTGTACCCCTTTAAGTGGTCGAGATAACGTACCAAATAGTAACGATCGGAACGATATTGCAATTTGTTCTCATAGGGATTATACAAATTTACCTCAACATGGCATCCCTACACATGAATGTGTGCAAGACTTGGATTTCATCCCTTTTAGAGTTCAAAAGGCATATTTGGTATTAACTTACTTGGGACTTTATTTAAGATATACAATGCCGTCTTGATAGCTTTGCCTCAAAAGTATTCTGATAGGGTAGTCCTACTCTGCATTGACCTCATCATATCTTTTAGGGTGTGGGTGCGATTGCGCCTTTCGACCACACCATTTTGCCCAGGACTATCCGACATAGTGAACTGAGCCACTATTTCAACTGATTCCAAATACCTGACAAACGGACCTTTTTCTTGTCTTGTAACCTTATGTCTGCCATAGTATTCCCCTCCCCTGTCAGATTTGACTATCTTTATTGATTTTCCCAATTGGTTCTTAACCTTAGTCTTAAAGATCTTGAACTTATCAAGAACTTCAGACTTTTCCTTAAGCAAGAACACATAGCCATAGAGGGAATAATCATCTATAAGCATCGAAAAATATCTAGCATTGCATAATGTGGTTGTATAGGGACCACTAATATTTGTATGTATGAGGTCCAATAAATCAAAAGTATGAGTTGACCTCTTTTTTCTTTATCTTGGTCAACTTACCCTTACAAAAATCGATACATATTTCCAGATCACTAAAGTCCAGAGTTAGGAGAATGTTATCCTTTATAAATTTCTCAACCCTCTCCCTGGAAATGCAACCAAGACGTTTATGCTACAACATGTACGATGTTTCCTTTATTAAGGCTCTCTTTTGAGTAACAGGATCAGCAATATAAGAATAGGCATACATTTCATTAGGAGTAAGACACATTCTATACAATCCGTAGGATAAGAAGGCAGTTCTGATATGCCTTATATTTGATAGAAATATTTACAACTAATGTATCAAATACAAAATGAAAACCTTCTTTATCTAAAACTGATATAGAGATCAAGTTCTATCTAAAAGACGATATGTAAAATATGTATCATAAAACTAATACAAACCCCGTATCGAGGTTTTACCATATATCTCCTACATACAAAACATCCACCTCTTCATTGTTGCCAACCATTAGCTTCTCCTCTCCCTTTGTTGGCCTTCTCCTGGATCTGAACCTCTGCGTTGTGGAAGCAACATGATTAGAAACTCTACTAACCCCCAAGAACTTGATATGGTTATAGCTACATTGGATTCATGAATCATAAAGGCTAAGGAGTTACTTGACAGTTCTTGCTTAACCTTCTATAGCTTGTATTTCTCACAATCAAACTTCCTATGCCCCTTCTTCTTGCGGAAGAAGCACCTCATACCTTTTAGGTCATATGGCCCCTTTGCAATGCTGGATTGTCTAGTTTGAATCTTCGGAGAGGGCTTGGGTTTTTTACCCTTACCCTTAGGCTATTGGGGTTTAACCTTTCCCTTACCTCTGGTAGCTACAAACATAGCTGTATGAGGAGAACTCTTAATCTTCTCCTCTACTGCAGCACACCAAGAAATCAAGGCATTAATGTCCCAGGTCTCATCTTGAGAGTTGTAGGAGGTAGTTAACATCTCAAACTCTCGAGGGAGAGTATTTAGTGCCTAATGCACTATGAGGTTATCAGGAATTGGTATATCAAGCACCTTCAACCTAGTCTGAAGGTGTACCATCCTGAAGATGTACTCTCAAAAACCTCCTTCTCCTGTATACTTAATGGAGAATAGTTCCTTAATCAAAGTGCTCTGCTCCATATGAGAAGACACCTTGTATCTTTGAGAAATGCTATTCATGAACTCCTTCGCTATGGTCGTATCTGACAATCCACTCAACAAATGATCTAGGATCCACCTTTTGATGGTCAAATAACACACCCTATTTGACCACTCCTAGATTGCCATAGCTACTTTATCAACTTCTGAGCTAATATCCATAAGTGGAGAAGGTCTCTTGATGTGCAACGCCATGCTGACGTCAGTTGTCTCCAATGTAAACTCCACGTCCTTCTTCCACTTCTTGAAATTGAAACCATTTAAGGTCTCAATCATGACACCATTGTTGTTTACAAAAAAGGTGACTGCAAGATAGAAAAGACAATGTAAAAAAAAAACAGTTTAAATGTAGGATAACAATGATAACATTATCTATACAAAGAATCCGATAACACATATTATGAAATATTTGTAGGCTAAATACATAATATATGCAATTAGACCTCCACATAAAAGCGATCAGAGTACAAACCATCAACTCTCATAACACTACCACCTGTGGGTGAATAGATCATTTAAGCAATGACTTTCCTCCATCTAATGTCTTTATGTGCATCTCCAAATCTCATATAAGTTCAACACCTGTAGGCAGAATAACCAAACATGAGACTAGGGACATCCCCCAACATAAATGCGGTACAATCCAAATACTGGTTTGAAAGGGCACTATGGTGACTAGAATCTTACCAAAATCTAAAAAGACTAGAAACACAAGAGATACATATGTTATCCTCACATTCTATATGGGCATAATATATGTGAAAATTAATTATAACTGTAAAAACTAGATTCACAATTAAATAATCATATATCATTACTGAAAACGTTGTCTTTGAACTTTGTTTGAGACTTTTATATATAAAAAATCTCAATGAGAGTATCTATCGTATTTTCCTAAATACCGAACCTACCGCATGAGACACAAAACTTAAGTGTCTCTCTCATGTGCAATTCATAGTACAAAAATGCACTCAAAATTAGCTTTAAAAAGCTTTAAAAACTTTTCTGGAATCCAATTACCAACGTAATAAATTTAGAAAAATTGAAAATCACTTAAAAAATTCTACGAACTTGCAAACTGACCCAGGGCACCTTTACGGGAATTTAAAATTTTTCTTTTTTTTAGTGTCGACGTCAAAAGTACTGTAGAGCTGATGTCAATCTATACGTACGTTGCACACTCGCGTATAGATGCGCACTAGACCTGTCCCCATGTGCACATGCTCATTTACTGGAGACACATGTCATGATCCCTGCGGTCCACAAGTTGGGTTGGATGCGACGCGTGTCACGCACGTGCCAGTCGTTCCTTGTGGGAGAGTGTGTTGTGTGAGGCGTGTGCAACGCGCATCATTCAACACGTGGTGCCACTTGGTGGCATGCGATTGGCGCATGCAACACACGCTCCGTTCGTATCGCCGCTCTGTTCGCTACTGTAACACCATTAGGCGCATGCATCGCCCTCCGACGGGAAGGGTGATTTTTGACATTTTGGGATCCCTTTTTTGCTATTTTTTCCATATTCGACCCGTTTTTCATAGCTAGTCTTATATATATCACTTTTACGTAATTATATATGTAAAAAAATCGAAAAACGAATCAAAACTGAAGAAAACTATAGTGAATGGAAAATGAATAACCTTCATTTCCAATAACTCGTTCATGTAACTGCTCTAATACCACGTGTGACACGTAGGAGAAACCTTATTACATATACCAGATCATTTATAAAAAGGTTAAAAACGAAGAAAATGCAAAATACCTGATTTCGGTTCCATTCGATGTTTCAAAGTAGTTTCTGATGCCAAAGCAGACTCTAATCTTCCCGGAATTTTTGCAGAAGTTGATCACTGACACTTGGTTAACGCATTTATTCAGTTTTCTTAAGACGTAAGCACTCCTAATGGGTTATAGGATCCGTATGCTTACGAATTACATAAGTAACTGAAAGAGACCTTAATCTTAATATATAGCTTCTATATCGGGCTTGCCCGATATAGATTCGGTCTACACTAATTGTGTTGGGACCCGATCCAAAAATCGGATCCCAACCGAAAAAAAACGAAGAACGAGGGAAACGAAACAAAGACTTGTAAGCTAAACATAACGCGAAACTGAAAGCAAAAGAATCGAAAGCGAAGCGAATACTCATCGAAGGCAAAGTGAAGCGAATCAAAGCGGACAAACGAATCAATCGAATTTACACAAATTCCGACATCCGAGAGAGACAAAGAACAAAGTATAGAAAACTTATCACGTTGGATTACCTCGACTAACAATCCAAAATCCGGTATAAATTTTTTTTTTCATACATTCCTTTTCTCTTTACTCAATCACATTCAAATCATAATCAATCCATACAATTTCCTTTTTGGAAATTTATCCTCA
>JANTNU010000005.1:12637509-12651070 GCA_024752395.1 Erythroxylum havanense | reverse complement strand
ATTGTCTCACCAATTTCTTTCTCATTAATATTCATTTTAATATTTCTAATTATCATCAAAAGTTCGGGGTCCAACAAATTGGGATCTAGTTTCCTCTTGGATTTCAACCCATTAATCCAGATACTTTATTAGGCCACTTTATTATCTTTGTTGGGATTGAATTACGTAACTTAATCGATAAGTTATTTAAAATTCGAAAATACAATTAATAGTTGTCTAATTTATAGAGAAGGACAAAATTGTCATACAGGGAGTTTGACTCCTATGTTATGAATGTAACAGTGTTAAATATTTGATGGTACTATTGACCTGCCCTTCGAAGCCCTACCAGTTACGAGCAGCGATTAATCTAGGCGTAGTATAACTTAAAGATGTCACCGACTGTTCAGACCTAGCTAAAATAGCTCGTGGGTTAATAAAAAAAGAGAGAGAGAGACAATGACATGTTATTACTTGAACGTAAGGATGTATGCCAAAATTGGACATGTTGTTCAGTGTATAGAAGTCCAGTAGAGGTTTCTCTGTAAGGCTGATGTATCGTCATTAGGATCCTGAGCATCTTGGAAAAACCGAGGTGGACGGTTGAAAAGGTCTTGCAGTTTGTGAGACACATAGGAAATTCTAGTTATCGGAGACTTGCACCCCTTCAACGCCTATCCTTCGGCTAACATGGGATTTACTGCTCATGCTTCTTAGGGACCCTACTTCTTCCGCTGCCTTGTTGTCAGAAGCATTAACAGGGAATGAAGAGTAAGAGTATGTGAATGAAATAGGGTTCCTAAGAGGCGTAAGCAGTAAGTCTCGTGTTAGCTGAAGGACAGGCGTTGAAGGGATGTAAGTCTCCGATAACTGGAACTTCTTATGTAGTGATACATACTTCCAATCCGACTTTGGTTAGTCAATGATGCAACCAGTATAGTGGTTTAGAAAGGAGTTAGCTGATAGGGTTAACTAGAAAAGGTCATAATTTTCCTGTGTGCTCGTAGGGTCCTAAAGTAGGCAATTTCCGAATGAACATCTCACTGTGAAACAGCAAGCCATAGGCCTGTCACAGAAGTACCTGCTAGACTAACTTCTTCTAGCTGTGAGCTTGATTCCACAGTAGGTCTATAAGTTGGACAGGACATAGATACTCCACGAATGTTGATAAAGTGATCATTTAAAGAGGCCCATTCACTTACTGAAGGAGTTCTTATAGGTTGTCTGTAGTGATACATACTTCCAATTCGACTTTAGTTCGTAGATGATGCAACCAATATGGTAGTTTAAAAAGGAGTTAGTCGGGAGGGTTAATCAGAAAAGGTCAGGTGTAAAGTACAAATGAGACAACTGATATGATGAAAGATGAACATACATCACCATCAACAACTATTGAAGATTTCGTCTTATCATCTTCTTTTCTCACTTTTAGTCTTTTCTACTGTTGTCTTTTAGACTTTTATACTTAAGTAGTGTTTGCTTTAAGATTTTTGGTTAAAGTAGATTCCTTTTGAGATAGATTAGGAGAAAGTCCTTTTATTCTCGCGACATATGTTAATCGTTAAGGAGATGATCGCCTCTAAAATAATTTTTATTTTATTTAATCAATTATTCTTTCATTCTTAAGACATACGCAGTGCCGGCCCTGGGCAAGGGCCAGCAGGGCACCTGCCCAGGGCCCATGACAAAGAGGGGCCCCTAATCCCATGGTAAAAACTTGTTTTAGAGATATAAATAAAAAATATTAATCAGTCATAGAATTAATCTCCAAAAGAATTGCCCACAAGACAACAGCACAAACCCAATAATTAAGTAGCATGCAGGCTCATTAATGATGCATTTATCATGTCCTTCCTTTATGAGATATTAACATATTCAGTACTGAAAAGGGGCTCCATTCTCATCCCTTTCTTATGGTGAGAGACTCATTCAATAACATATATATGCTAGCCCATTTCCTATCAACTGAATAGATTTTGTAAAGATGTCACGTTCCTAAAAGAAAATTAAATGTTATAATCATTTAATATTTGGTTCAATATGTACACTTATAAATTAAGTCATTTACGTTTCATACAAACATATAAACTTAAGTATACTGTCGATTTATTAATTTCTTTTTTTTATTTCGTTCAATTTATTAGGATCATTTTTTATTTCGCCCCGGGCCTATAAAATGATATGAACGGCCCTAGACATACGTTACTCGTTAAGGACATGATCGCCATACTTTCACTCTAAGAATTTTATTTCTTTTATTTTATTTCAGTTAATATAATTATTTGTATATTAATATATTTTTTTTGAATTGATTAGATATTATAAAATATCTTATTTTATTTATATACTTCTAACTGTAAATATTTACTTTTAGTTGCTGTAGATTTTTATTCGGTTTAGTAGATTGTTCGAAGTACTGTCACAAAAACTGGTGCGTCATTTGTGTATCTGTTAGATGCAATACTCTTCTTCTTTTTTCTCTGTGTTCCTTGCTTCAGCCATTACCAATAACTCTCTCAGAAAATGGAAGAACACTCTGACCAAGTAAAAGAAGCTGTTCGTCTCAAAACCATCGCTGAAGCCAAATTCAGAAGCTCAAACCTCAAATCAGCCGTCAAGCACGCCAAGAAAGCCTATCATCTCCATCCAAACCTCGACGGCATCTCCTCAATGCTCACGGCCTTCAAGATTCTTCGTGTCGCAGCCCAAACCCACCTGGGCTTAACCGACTGGTACAAGATTCTTAAGGTAGAGCCGTTCTCTCACATAAACACTATTAAGAAACAATACAAGAATTTGGCTTTAGTATTGCATCCCGATAAAAACCCATACTTGGGTTGTGAAGATGCGTTTAAGCTCGTGGGTGAGGGCTTTAGAGTGCTTTCTGACAAAATTAGGAGGAAAGAGTATGATATGAAGTTGAGGATTAGGATTCAGGAGGAGCGGGATAGTGAGAATGCTGTTGTGGAGACGTTTTGGACTGCTTGTTCAAGGTGTAGACTTTTGCATCAGTTTGAAAGGAAGTACTTGGGGCATAATTTGGTCTGTCCTAGTTGTAAAAAGAGTTTTGAGGCTGTGGAGGTGGATGAAGGGCATAAGGAGGATAAAGGGATTAGAGATGTGATTAGGAGTGAGGGGTTGGACAGGGAAGCAGAGTTGAGTGGTGCTAAAGTGATGGAAGATTTTGTGTCACAAACGGAAAGGGGAATAGTTGATAGTGGCAGGAAAATTGGTGAGGAATCGGCAGAAAAAACGGGCCGTGGTGAGAAAATGAGTTGTGTGAATTTTAGGAGGAAAGTGGGCAATGGTGAAGTTGGTGGTGGTTTGGGAGTAAGAAATACAAGTGTGGAAGGCATAGGGAGTAGGACAACAGAATGGAGTGGTGGAAGAGTAAGGAGTCTGGGTCTTAGGAGAAAAGTTAGTTCTGTTGGTGAGATGTTGGAGAGAACAAAGCCAAAGAAGGTGAAATTTGGGGAGGAATCGATGACGCTAGCTCAAATGCAGTTGGAAGCAAAGAAAAAGGCTCATCAAGAGAAGGAAAAGTTGAAGGAGAAGGTTATGGCTGGGGTTCAAAAGGAGGAGAAGCACAAGGATGTGACTCAGACAAAGGATAAGGAGAAGGCGAAGGCAAAGGCGAAGCCCAAGGATGTAGTTCAGGAGGAGAAGGAGAAGGAGCAGGTGCAGGAGAAGAATCTCAAGGATGTTTCTCAAGAGAAGGATAAGGAAAAGGAGAAGCCCAATAATGTGTTTCAGAAGGAGAAGGAGAGTGATCAATGTAAAGTCTTGAATACGAACAAGGCCTCAGAGAATCAGAAAAATGGAGCTTCAAATAAGAGTGGCAATTTGAAAGCTAAGGCAAGGGCCACATTGAGGAAGGGTGTGATTGTGGAAATTGAAAAGCATGGTGCTTCAATTAATGGTTTAAGTTTGAAAAGCAAGAAGCAAGGTGGTTCTAGGAGAAGAAATGTGGAAATTGTGGCTGTGGTGGATTCAGATTTCTATGACTTTGGTAGAGATAGAGTGGAGAGAAGTTTCAGAAAAGGGCAAGTGTGGGCTGTGTATGATGATGACGACGGGATGCCAAGGCATTATGGTTTGATTGATGAAGTTATTTCAGTAAATCCCTTTGAGGTGACACTGGGTTGGTTAGATCTTCAAAGTAATGCAGATCAGAAGGTGATTGGTTGGGAAAAAATGGGTTATAATGTTTCTTGTGGAAGGTATAAGGTTGCTAGGAAGACAACTGTTAAATCTTTGGGCATATTCTCTCACATTGTAGAGTGTGAAAGGGCAGCAAGAGAGGCCTATCGAATTTTTCCGAAGAAGGGTTCAGTGTGGGCTGTTTATAATGAAGCAGCTTTTGGAACTGATGTTGGAAATCAGACTGCAAGCAATAACCGATGCTATGACATTGTTGTGTTCTTAACCACTTACAGTGAGATAAATGGTCTAAGCATGGCTTACCTTGAGAAGGTTGATGGATTCAAGGCTGTCTTCAAGAGACGTGAGATAGGATGCCATGCTATTAGCTGGTTTGAGAAAGGCGAGGTACAGTTAATTTCACATCAGATTCCTTCAAGAAAGCTCTCTGGAGATGAGGTCCCTGATCTTTTAAAAGATTGTTGGGAACTTGATCCCGCTGCACTTCCTTCAGATTATCTTACGTGATATGCAGATAGGGTATCAGATACATATTGGTCATTTTGTATAGCTCAACTTTGATGCAGGGCTGAAGGTGGAAAACACAATTTAATCTGAATCAAGAACTTGTGAAAGACAATGCAGGGCTGAAGGTGGAAAACACAATTTCTCAATACTTGTTATCTTATTTCCTTTTACAAATTACAGTCCACCATTCAGCAGTCTTGCCTAACCTAGTGAGTGCATACTCATATTATACTCATTTGTAGGGTTCACTTGGTATCGTGACAAGTTTCACAGTATAAAGATATAATAGTTATTTATTATATATATCACATTACATTTCATTCTATTATCTTCCAAACAACATTTCATTATATTATGTTATGAACCTTTCCATGTCTCTTAAATAATTTTTCATTATATTATATTTTAGTTTATTATAAATCATTCCATTTTGTTATATTTCATTTTATTAATTAATATTCAACCAAAAAGACTAACATTCTTTTACAAAATAATAACAACAGTATCAATAAATTGCCAAATTCTAGCTAAGGTTCATTATTGACCTGATTCTGTTTTTCAGAACTAAATCTAATTTCATTAGTTTGTTCAAGTGGAAAATCCAATTTAAAAAACCGCATGAACGTTGAACCATCTCTATATATCTCAGCCTGAAAGCTCAAACTAATACAATCACCTAATTCTTTACCACTAAGAAGAAGATGCAGATGAAACAGACTGTTGTCATTCATGCGAAGCCACTCTCCACTTATCTGTTCCTTCTGTTATGTGGTTTGTTTGGTATAAACTCTTCATTTACTGCAACACCGATCATTGTCCCTCTTACCAATGACACAGACCAACTTGCTTTGGTATCCTTTAAAGGTGAAATCCATGGGGATCCTTTTGAAGTCCTGGAACCATGGAATAATTCTCTCCATTTTTGCCAATGGAAAGGAATTAGTTGTGGTCGTCGACATCAAAGAGTGACCATTTTGAACTTGCCATCACTAAGCCTGGAAGGCACGTTGTCTCCATTCATCGGGAACCTCTCCTTCCTCAGAGTGATCAATCTGACGGGGAACAACTTTCGTGGCCCTTTGCCTCAGGAGATTGGCAGCCTTTTTCGGTTGCGTGGTCTTCTTCTCTGTAATAACTTCTTTGAGAGTCGCATTCCTGCCAGTCTATCCAATTGCTCAGATCTTCGACATATTAGAATGTTTACAAACCACTTTTCTGGAGAAATCCCGACAGAGATCAGCTCTCTGTCTAAGCTTCTTGTTTTGGATCTTTCAAGTAATCAGTTTAGTGGAGTAATCCCACCTTCACTGGGAAACCTTACAACACTAACAAATCTTTCTCTGCAGTACAACAAAATTGGAGGGTCTATTCCTGTAGGCTAGGGTCGCTTGCCAACTTACAATACTTGAATTTGGCTACCAACAATCTGTCTGGTGCAGTACCTTACACTCTTTACAATCTATCATCCATGATCACGTTTTTTTTAGCTAACAACTCGTTGTCTGATCAGCTTCCACTCGATTTTGGACTCAATTTTCCAAACCTCGAGCAGATAAATATTGATTCCAACCAATTTTTTGGTCCCATCCCATCTACAATTGTGAATGCTTCAAGACTCACAAACATAGACTTCTCTACAAACTATTTTTCAGGAAGGGTGCCTTTGAACATTGGAACTCTTTATGAATTAGAGTACTTACAAATCTCTTACAATCATCTCGGAAGTGAAAATGGTACTGGTGACCTGGGATTCATCATGTCCTTAACCAATTGTACCAAACTCAAACTGCTACTCGTGGTTGGCAATGGCTTCAGGGATGAATTTCCAAGTTCAGTGGCAAACCTCTCCTCAAAACTCGCATTCCTTGGCCTCCGAGAGAACTACATAACTGGTAAAATCCCTGGAAGCATTGAAAATCTTATTAACCTCGTTTACCTTGGGTTATCTGACAACATTCTCACTGGCAACACTCCTGATTCAATCGGAAGACTTACCAAGTTGCAAGAACTTCATCTATACAACAATTCATTCTCAGGGAACATCCCATCTTCCTTGGGCAACATCACCTATATTAGTATTTTGAACTTATGGGGAAATTCCCTAGAAGGAAGCATACCTGCTTCATTGATTAATTGTACAAAACTACTCGGCTTGGACCTCTCACAAAATATGCTTAATGGCACAATACCTGGAGAAGTACTCAGAGGTTCTGCATCAGTCATGACTGGTCTTTAGTACTTATCTCAGAATAGATTTACAGGGCCAGTGCCAGCAGAAGTTGGGAGTCTGATAAATATATGGTCCTTGTACCTGGATGGCCATAAATTGTCAGGAGAGATCCCAAGTTTTCTTGGTAATTGTAAGATGCTGAATTACATCAACTTGTCCAGTAACTCTTTCCAAGGAAGCGTTCCTTCCTCTCTAAGCAACTTACAAAACGTTCTTTTTCTTGATCTTTCTAGCAACAACTTCTCCGGACAGATTCCTACTTTCCTAACTAAGCTGCAATTCATATATTCTCTCAACCTTTCGTTCAATAATTTCTACGGTGAAGTTCCAACTGATGGTATCTTTGCCAACAGTAGCAACTTTTCAGTTATCGGAAATGACTACTTGTGTGGAGGACTTGCATCACTGCAGCTACCATCTTGTCCTAAAGAAGCCCCCCAGAAACAACACAAGCTTAAAATTTTTATTCTCGTTGCTATAATCTGTGCCATCCTGTTATCAGCCTGCTTTTTTGCTTTCTTTTATTGGAGAAGAGAGACCAAACAGGTTCGTGATTCTGCCTTATCTTTTGGGAATCTGCATATGGAAGTTAGCTACGCCTAACTACTACAAGCAACAGACGGGTTCTCTTCGGCAAATCTGCTCGGCGAAGGAAGCTACGGATCAGTCTACAAAGGAATTATCTACCGTGAAGAGGAAAGAGTTGTTGCTGTCAAAGTATTCCATCTTCATGAAAGAGGAGCCAACAAGAGTTTCATAGCTGAATGTGAAGCTCTGAGGAATGTTCGGCACCAAAATCTTGTAAAGATTGTATCAGCCTGCTCAAGCATAAATTTCAAAGGCGAGGACTTCAAAGCCTTGATATATGATTTCATGCCAAAGGGAAGTCTAGACACTTGGTGGCACCCAATCTCAGTTAATGATCAGCTTCAGGAACCTAGAATTATGAACTTGATTCAGAGACTAAACGTAGCCATTGATGTGGCTACAGCTCTAGATTACCTTCATCATCATTGCCACGAACCAGTTATCCACTGTGACTTGAAGCCCAGCAACATACTTCTCGACGATGACCTTACTGCCCATGTAAGCGATTTCGGGCTTGCGAGGTTGTTATTACCCCCAGGAAGCACATCCTCTCAGCCACATACAAGTTCAAGTGTGATTAAAGGAACTGTTGGTTATGCAGCTCCAGGTACTGATTTTCACCCTTTAAAAAACAATGTTCCAGCAAAAAAAGGAAACAAAAATTGCCTTGGAAGATGATTAAGAAGCCATTTGTCTGATTGTTATGATCCTGCAGAATATGGTGTTGGTACAAAGGCATCAAAACAAGGAGACGTTTATAGCTATGGGATTCTACTGCTAGAGTTGTTTACAGGAAAAAGACCTACCGACAGCACGTTCACTGACAACCTTAGCCTCCATGTTTATGTCAAGATAGCTGTTCCTGAGCAGGTTATGAGAGTAATTGATCCTCAACTCTCATTACAAGAGGAAGGAGAGTTGGGTGACAGTTCCAGGAACAATATTCAGCAGATTATGGCATCAATACTTAGAGTAGGAGTCATTTGCTCTGCTGAATTGCCAGCAGAAAGAATGGATATTGAGGATGCTATCAAGGAGCTTCATTTGATCAAGAAGTCATTTGTTAACCTAAGAAGGGGAAATCAGCATTAAACATTATACATTAAACCCTTGGGTTCAAGTTTAAATGATCCAGTAATATGGTGAACTGGTTTTACATGATGTCTGTGACGTGGAAAGTAATTGTCAACAAAGTTAACGACTAGTAAGCATGGGAAATAACTTTTGGCGACCATACAACAAAGGTAAACTAATAGGCGATTACATTGAATCAATGTAAGTGCATATGACTTCAACAAGAACTCATCAATCAAGATACGAACGAAACAACAGCAAGCAGCAATATCTTGCCTACATTTGAAGTATAGTGAATGGCAAGTGACAGTTGAACAGAATCTTCATAATTTACACAGAGAACTTCACTCCTTCATCATCTGTTGAAGTTCCCTTAAAAATAGCAGCCTTCCCTTTGCTTTCGAGTATTTTCAATGCCCTGGTCAGAATTGTGCGGTCTACCCCATGCAACTCTGAGATTTAGCAAATAGACAATTGAGATGTACACAATTTTAGAATAGACAGGTAATGGTACCAAGCAGGCTTTGAGCAAAAGATGCACAGGAGCATCTGTGAGATAAAGATTTTGGAGAAGAATCTCTTAACTCAATGACACTAGAGATGGGGAAACAAGAAATTCATAGTGAGTACAATCATCAAAATTTTGAGGTTACACAAATAAGCATCACTACATCAGCAGATGACCAAACAGATTTCAAACCATTATTTCTCTCACTCATTCCATCATTACTAACCATGTCCACTGTCAAGCTTTTATCGAAGATATTTTGAAGAACAAAAAGTGGAGTCGCAGCTGTAGAGCACACATAATACAGAATTTGAGAAAAGAAAGAAAAATTCATGCAAATTTTTAATGAGAAAGGAATTTTCCTTTGGAGGCTTGAGGTGGGGCAGGAGGAGCTAGGGATAACCAGATGATATAACAAAACGGTAACATAGTCAGCATTTACTTCTAACATAATGCTGCACATGTATAGAGTAGCGTGGATGTGCACTCATACAAAGATGCATGCATCTGGCAATCATTCTTATGTAGCATCACATGAAAACATTGAACAAAGAATTTTGGAGATAAAGGCCTCAAACTTGTCTATTAGATAAATCCAAGCTATTTATCATGCAAATAATTACGTAAGAAGAAAAGGAGATCTATAAGAATGCTTCAAAAACTCAGGTGGGACCAAAGACCAAAATGATCACAGATGCATCATTTTCCATAGCCAATGCATTATCCTCACAAATTGGGAAGTGAAAATTGGGCACTTAAAATATCAAAATTCCACAGAGATAAACATTTGCATTAAACTAATTTTATCATCCATACCTAGTAAAAAATTGCAACAGTTTACAATCCAATAACATGGCTTCCAGAATCTGATTGATGCAAGATTCAAGTACCTGTTCCACGAGATTCAATCCCCAATCGTATATCCTCAATAGTCATAACACCATCCTCCAAGCCATAATCTTTCACCTAGTAAAATATGTTGAGTTCATTAAAGAAAATACAAAACGTGCGGGGTTTCTTATCAACAGCACAATTGACTCACAAACTGTAAAATAATTTCAGCCCAATCCTGAATCCTGTGCCAAAGAATCAGGCATTTCTTATGGCCTTTGTCAAGCCATTCTGCACGACCTACGAGCACAGATTGCCAATGAGATTAACTACTCAATTAACATTTGCTATAGAATCTCTAGCTGGATAAATATGACAAATAAATCCCGAGAACAAGAGATGTCCAAGCCAGCAAGATTTAAACTAACCTTCAGAGACTAATGCTGACAGAAATGTTTCCCTGGCTTCATTATTGAGAGATCCTGCACCATACATTTAAATGTCATACATCCTATATATGAAAAAACAGCCGATTGCACAAATTGCAAAGGAATTAAATTTATATAGACCGTTTAACTTGGTGATGGCACCTCAGTACAATGAAATGAAATATCAGAGGAAAGAAAACAACGACTATTGGATCTTATCAACAAACAGCTCTCTCATTTACTGATCACGAATTATTTAGTTATACAGCAACATAAACATGAGGTTTCCAGTGCAAACAAAAAAAGGTGAGGAAGTCCAGCATTTGTGCAAAATAAAATTCAGATCCCACAAGTTATTAGAATCTTTCACCAAAGGTTTACACAGAAGCAATGTCAATCAGTTCTAGATAACCCAGTTACCACATAATTGATTATTTTGTATGAAATCTGAAATATATATAAATACACATAAAAGGATTTGCATCCACCCGCTGAGCTTCTCTACACTTCTAATGGAATCCATTTAAAACGCAGGCAAATACCACATCAACTTAAAGAAATTTATTAGTTTGACATGGGAACGGTATTGATCACCCTCTAACAAAGATGACCAAAGTAAACTCTTTGAAAAAGCCCTAAAACTTGATCTTTGTCAAATCAATTTCGGAACCATGAAACCACCGAGGTGATCCAGCATTTGAATGCTATAGAAAGAACATTACACAAAGCTGGAACTGAAGTAGGGCAGAGTAAATTGAACCAGAAGCTTTCTTACTTTAAAATTTTCTATCAGATATACCCTTCTCCCTTCATGTTGAATACAAGATTACAAGCTGCTCTATCAAAACTATCAGTTTTCCCTTCAAGTTATCTCTTCCATTACAACTATGTTTAAATCCACATAGAGGAGATCCTCTATAAGGAACTCCTGCTCGTCTTCTTCACCTTCAAGCTTTCTTTGGCCCCAGTCCTTCTGTGCCTTCGATAATTGGAACAAATGAAAATAATTTGTTTGGATCCAGAGTTCTAATAGACCACAGACTGTGAATCTGTGAAGAAATTTTCAATGATAAGTAATATTTTCTCTGGCTTTCATAGCTTGACTGAAAGTTAATACGCCTTTTATGCCCCATAATGACCAATAGCAATCCCTTGGTTGCCAAACAGTGGACTTTAGGCATTCTATAGACAGACCAGTAAATGTAAGCCAGACCCGTTTCTCAAGTTGATTACAAAAAAGCAGAATATGAATAAAAAAATATATCTAAAAGTATCAGAAAACAAACTGCTTTTATCAAACTCTACCTAATCTTGAAACTTTTGGTACATTTTCTTAAATGAAAGAGGAACAGCACCTAGAAAGCCTGATCAGAACTAAATAAATAAGGGGAGAATTTCAGGAATCAAAAGAAAATCTTCTCGCTCAGAAAATCAAAATAAAACTGTGCTCTATTCATTGATCTGATTATGATCAGTTAATATCTATTTACCTACTATTCATATGAATCGAGCAAGAAAATTTTCTAAAATGAGAAAAATCACAACTGCATTTGTAGTTCATTAGCTCATTTAGATCAGATACATCAAGTTGTCTAGACATTGGAAATTGTTAATATAATATTATATTCGGAGACATTTCTTTCTAAGCCTGCATCTTATTGCTCATAACACTAAGAGGGGGAATAATGCAGGGCTTTCGAAGTATATCGGCATTACCATGAATTCGAGAAAAAAGAATGAACTACACAGCGAACGATATTAGAAAGTGAAACATATTAGTTTTGGGGCTTACTTTCAATTACAGGATTCGAGAAAAGAGGGAAATTTTCTTCAAGACCAATAGTATATATCTTCTGAGTTTTACAATAATCAAGGATAAGTTCCTTCCACAGCTGTAGCTGCTTCTCTCGAGTGTCCCTTACAGGCTGCAAACTTGTGGGTAAAACCCAGAAAGGAAGAAATGAGCAGAGAGAATCGCAGCAACAAAGAGCAATCAGAAACAGGAAACAAGTGAAACAAGCAATAATATAGCATTTCAGGATCTATGGAAAGACTGAACTGTCACAACCATCAACCATAAAAATAAAAGAACGACTCCTTCTAGCAACAGAAAAGGGGAAACTAAACTATCTCGAAACAAAATCAATAGCAAAAGTGGGCGAGGAGAATACGTGAAATATGGCGGGTAATTGAAGAACTGGGGTAGCTTAAAATCACCCAGTTTCTGCATATCTCAGACTACTGCTTCAACAAATGAGACCTGCAATTGGACAGAAAAAGAAGGAACTTTCAAGACCACATCTTTGATATAGGAACCCAAAAAAAAAAAAAGATATCCTACACTGCAATAGCTTATAAAGGTTGACTTTGAAATCTTTGCATGCAGATCAAACTATAAGTGCCGATTCCTTTCTTCAGTTGTGAAACTTCGATTATTCACCGTGTTTCTGGAAGTGTTGTTTGTGCGGTAGATCGGCGTAGAGATGGAATTGCATTTGAAATCAAATTTGCTACTGAATTTGGTATTGAATTATTTTTTGTTGGTCATTTGAAAATTTAATTTTTTAAATTTATAAAATATTATTTAAATTTTTTAAATTTACAAAATAATTTATTAATCTATTATAAAATTGTACTATATATTTTATAAGTTTAGATCAGCGATATCTTAAAAAATTATAATAATAAATAATAATCACAATTAATATGAAATAAAAATAATTTTTAAATATTTAACATATAAATAATAACCATAATTAATATAAAAATACAATTATCATAGTACAAATATAAAATTAAAAATAATACAAAGTATTTAAAACATTACAATAATATAATTTTATTATATAATAAATAATAATTAAATCAAAATATTCAATGAAAAGAACAATTAATATTCTTAACTCGTAAACTATTACAATTTATAACAAGAATTCGTGACGAGGAAACAATCAAGTAGAAGTTAAACCTAAAATAAAAATATTTACAATTACATTATATATATATATAGGCAATGAGATAAACGTTTTTTTCGCCCCCAACTAGTCGGTGGAATTGTTGGAACAACCGGTGACTCATCCCGAGGCTTCGCCGGTACCTCAATCGATTGTTATCCCCCAATTGGCCCATCCTCTTATCTCATAGGTGATCCACGAAGCTATGCTTTTTAACCGGTACCGGGAACTTTCTATGTTATTATTTATATATTAGTCAAGCCTAAACGCCCTGAAATCCAACTCAAGGTAACGAAGTTGA
>JANTNU010000005.1:12513201-12526653 GCA_024752395.1 Erythroxylum havanense | reverse complement strand
TCCACCAAGTAGATGTAAACAAATAGATGGTCATATAGGTTTCTACACTTTTATATGGTAGCTTAAAAGGAATTTGTCCCACAGAAAATGAGAGAAATTTAGAAATAAAGAGGATTATGGCAATAGATCAAACAATTAAACTCAACAACACTAAGTTATCTCTCAAACAACGATAATTTAACTTAGGGTTAAATGAACTTACCTCCCAATCGCAGGAGACAGACACTCTTAATGGCACCCAACCGCAAGATAATAACGACACTCTAGAGAGAGCGACAATCCACACATAATCGCAAGAAAGTGACAACTTACACACAATCTTAAAAGACAAGAAGAGTTACATCCTGAATACTCAAGATCGAAGAAAACAGAAAGTTATTTACAATTCATACACAATTGCAAAGGAGCCAGAGAGTTGTATTTTGAGTTCACACACAATTGCAAGAGAGTAGAAGAGTTGTATCGTGCATATTTAAGAACAAAGAAAACAGAAAGTTATTTAATTTATTTTACTTTAATTGATTTTTAAAGAAATGAATTGGAAAAATTGTGCCATATGTTAGACAGGTGATATGTAAAAAAATCTGGCATGGTTTGCCACATCAACGTCGTTAACAAAAAAACTTAATGTTTGGCTATTTTTGCAACAAATTGAAAATTGAAATATTTTACCCCTATTTTTTAAAGTTCAAACTAGTATTGCCAAATTAAGTAAAGTTTGGAAGTTTTTTATAATTAACCTTTAATAAATGGTTAATTTCTAAACTATCATCATCATCACAGTACAATTTCACCAATCCGTTTGATCTAATGAGTTGCACTCGTAAATTAAAAAAAGCTTGGAAATAAACATATGAGTTGAATCTGTGATGAAAAAACAACTCTACAATATTAACGGACTTGGTTTCACTTATATGTATATATATATATATATGTGTGTAGATATATCTATATATATACAAATAAAAGATATTTATAAATCCCTTCTAACTAAATTAATTTCACCTTTAAAATAAGCAGCCTTTCTTACTTTACAGTTCACTTATATTAAAATTTTTAAATGAGAAGATTGTAAAAGAATTTACTAGATAATTTATTTTAAAGACGTTTTTTAATTTAAATTTTGATAAAAGTTTATTTTATTTATAGATAAATAAAGATATCTTTTAATATTTTCTATAATTTAAAAAATAAAAATAAAAAATAGGCTAAAGACTGTTAAAACTTTTGAGGTGATCTAAGCAACGCCGGTCAGTGCATATACAAACGTAAACGAAACAAAGACAGGTAAGAGGGAATGCGGGATATTATTAGCCAGGTTGACTATAAATCTTTCTTACCTAAGCCTGGCACAACGTAATAATGGCAGACAATAAACCAACCCCACCATACGAAACCAACCAGCCAACCATAACGACATTGTGTTTGGGTAAAATGATTTGCCAATGCCATGTGACTTCCAAGCAAAGCAAAGTTTATCCCTTTCTCCTCTTTATCAACCCCCACCTTCTCCCCCCACCTTCAGGACACACAAGCCATGGCTACATGGACACCCCAACTGCTGTTTCTTCTTCTTTTGGTTTTCATCTCCTCGATAACAACTCATTCAGCCACTATTGAGGTTCAGCCTGCAGTGCTTGCTGGGAAAATTAGTGGTCAACGACGATCATGGCAAAGGATGAATCATGGAAGCCTCCGTGGCCCTCCAAAACACCTTGTCAACCCTACAGGAAAGCATCCACTTCAAGTCCCTAAGTTGCCTATATAGCATCTTTTTCTTTTATATTACTCGCCGTTCTTATGTCATTTTCTTTCTTGCTTCAATGTATATTGTCAACTTTTATGAATGAATGACGAGTTTAAGAAGTTTCAGTGGGAAGAGAGTGGCAAAATTGGAGAGCTTTTTAGCATAAGAGGCAGTGGTTGTTGGTTTCTTTGAAAGAAGAGCCAAATTCCTAGAGAAGCAAACAAATGAGTAGAGGCATCTCGTGAAAATACATAGATTTTACCTGCAAATATCTATTCTGTGCAATGGTGTGCATCCCAATTCCCATATAAAGAATCCAACAACCAACCCAGATAACATAGACAATGTAGTATCTTAAAGCTTCTGTTGTGTGTAGAAGAACGAAGTTCCACAGAAGCACGGGGATTCCACCAGACCCTATATTTACTGGTCAGGGTGCCACCATAAACTGAAACACTTCATGACATTCAATTAGACTATTATTGGATGTCTTATATGATCATTCTTTACCTAGATATTAACTTTCCTCATAAAGGTCTACCTAATGGAATCCAATGGTTATGGAACAAAAAACTGTTCTGATTCATGTAAATGACGAAAAAGTTCTGCTGCACTAAAAATGAAGACTTTGATTAAGCCATATGGCCTTAACCGGCTCAAATGATTCAATTATTGATCACTCTTTAATCCATATATATATATATATATATATATGCAGGAGACTGGATTCTACCATAATTATTCTAGTTTGAACCTGTAAAGCTTTCATATAAGAAACAGCATCAATACCAACTACAGCACAAGAAATAGTAAATTACCACCTTCATTCTGAACATCCATTCAATTTCGAAGTGTTGGTAAATTTACTTCATTTACATATATGGAGTTTCATGTGAATATAAAGATTTTCATGTAAACGAGTATTAGGTATACAGACTGGGAAGAAAAATAAAACAAATATTAGAAGTAACATCGTATGTAGAAGTCTGGGATGCTACATTTCCCATCACGGAAATTGCTACCAGGTCTTAGATCCCAGATGCATTACACTCTTCAA
Organism: Erythroxylum havanense; assembly: GCA_024752395.1. Taxonomy (NCBI): domain Eukaryota; kingdom Viridiplantae; phylum Streptophyta; class Magnoliopsida; order Malpighiales; family Erythroxylaceae; genus Erythroxylum; species Erythroxylum havanense. The sequence continues at coordinate 12,523,849 of JANTNU010000005.1, read as the reverse complement.
GAAGTTTTAGAAAATTATGTTCAGGGGCACTGACAGAGGGTAGAATCAAACGCTTGGACTGGGTTGGCCGTGGTTTTGCTCCAGTCGATGCCTCCTCAAGGGAATCGCCTTCTTTCATAACAGGTAAGTCAGCTCTCCTCCTCACAGTGGCAGATACTCTTTCTTTCCATATTCTTCCATCCTGATCATTCAGTAAGTTGATATCAGGGTCCCAAAAACGTGGAAAATGACAATTAAAAGAACTAGAAATGTGAAATTGAGAAGGTAAAGGCTTTTATGAACATGACAAGAAACTATTCAGTGTACATGTAAAAACACAAACAAGAGAATGCATGCATAACAGTTCACATATCCCCGACCCATGATTTTGTAGGTGGCATCAGTACAACAACTAGCCATGCTGCCTGGCTAAATCCAAGTTCTCTTAAATAAGACATCCTTGGATCTTTTGCAACAGGCATCAACATTCTACAGAAATCAAGGCACTCATTGCCGTCAAAATGGATGACCTAACTCTTATCATAAAGGGGAACTGTCCTTCGGAGTCAATGCTGCCCACAGCATGTAGATCACCAAAGATGCACGTACCTATCTGGTTCAGTACCATTGACTCCACCAAGAAGCCCTGTCCTTTCTTCAATGGAAAAGATAATGCGTCATAAACATGCATAAGCGTAGTATCTTGCATCTACTTGCCAATATTAAACTTAAAGCACACCCTTCCTCTCCTGGGACGCACCACTACAGCCAAAATTTATTCCATTCACCACTTGAAACAAAACTAAAAGTTTCATCCTGGTAATTTCAAACTATGCATTAATGTAACTGTGTTGAAGTTAGGAAGCTATGACACTAAATGATACCATTGTATAGAATCTCTTCCTTGCTAGTGATAAAAAAATAATTATGGCTTCTAACTTCTTGATAATGAATTTTTTTCTTTTCTTGAAAAGCATAAAATACCATCTTCGCGAACAATGAATGACCATGTAACATCTAGATAGAGGGTATCTTTATGTTTTGGTACATTGGAAAGCATAAAATACACTGGTCAAGTGAAGAGCTCAAGCCCCAGCCTATTGAACTTGAAGGCAGTGTCAACCAAGGTGAAAACTGTCTTGATTAAGGGAAACTCCGATTTTTATAATGAAATGCTATCAAATCTCATGAACCACTTCAAATGAAGTTGTATATAAATATCAGTGCACTCTGACCCCTCTGAATGTCATATTCTGTCAATGTTATCCAACTTTATAATCTTACCCCTCTATCCTTGCAACACAGAAAACCAACTAAATTAATATGGCAGGAATCCCACACCACAACCACTGATACTTTTCTACACCAATATTTTTGGTAGTCATATGTACAGGTTTCCATAAATTGTATACTAGATCAAAACCAATCTATAAGGCTAGTGCTCAGACAAGGTTTGGCAATGGTAAGTAAAATGTATAGACCAGTTGAAAGGTTGTAAGTTTACTGGTTTCCTCTTGATGATGAAGAAACCCGACATGAAATAATATCGAATTCACTAATGTCATCCAAACCTGCAAATTACCACGACATGTTCATGCTGCATGTCTATCAATAGTAAGAATGACGCTAAAGATTACACCAAATTGGTACATGGATATGAGAATTTATTAGACCACTTTTCCTTTAGCATAATGTTTACAGGATTCACTTACGCCCTACTGCAAAGTTTATGAGCTGATAAAATCTTTTGAGGGTTTGCCTTGGTACTTCCTGATAACAGGACATCACTACCATAATTCTTTTTAAACTAGTTACTATATATCAAAATTCAATGCCACCAAAACCCTTTCATACTAAAGAATAGAAACTTTTCAACTAGAACAAGCAGAAGACCAGCCTATAGTTCAATCGTAAAATTTCATTTTGACACCTCACGAAAAGGTGTATACAACTAAACCTAGTTAAAATGGTTGATGATACCTACCCTAAAGAAATAGGGCTAAGAAATAGTAAAGCTCTTTTAACTTTGCACCACACAAAGCACAAGGTAATTTCAGACATAAGTACAGAAAGAGATAAAGCAATATACAAAAATCAGGAACAAAAAGATTATTTAGCTTACATTTAAAATCGAAGGTTCAGGTAGTGGACACTGAATTGGTTGATCATTGTCAAGCGGCTCAATTGGGTGCTCCACAGGCTTAAACTCCACTGACACTTCAATTCCATGAGGAGTGGTGGCAGTAGTAGTGGCTGCCGCTGCTACATCTGCATTTGGGGGTAATACTTCCCTTTCACCCTGCCAAACATATAAAACAACCACCTTCAGCAAAAGACACAAATCATAGAACTTGACAATTAGTAAATTACGATACAAGGCAAAAGTAATTTGCCATTCAGATGGATTTGATCAGATGGTTACTATCCACTAAGGAATGAATGGTAGAACTTTAGTAAGCGGAACCCAGTTCAGTACTAGAGTCTAACAATCAAATGGAGGAACAAATAAAACCACTATAACTTCTTAGACGACAAGTACGGGGGAAAAGGTGTGGAAATCTAGAATTAAGATGAAAAAAAAAGGAAAATTTTGGCATTATATCTTTCTTATTCGATCCTCCATAGAAGTTAGAATCTTGTGGATGGAATAGCAAATGAAAATTTCATGAGAAACACTCCATCAGCTAAAACACAGACTAAAACAATCCAGCCAATAAGAAGTGACTCTAAAAGACGAAGTCAACCCGTGAATGAACAGATAAAAGCTTCCAACTTTACGAAGCAAATCACAACAGAACTAGTAAAAAATACATCAAACAGATCAAGACAGAGCAGACACCAATCGAAGATGGAAAAACGGGACAACAGGTAAAGCAACATCTTCAATAAATGAAGAACAAGAAATATAAAAATAGAAGGGGGAAAAACTCTTACAAGCGCACTTTGAGTCCGTCTATGGCCAGTTTTGCCAACAGAAAACTTCGAGAAAATACCCACCATTCTTCTACCCACACAACACCCGTTTCCCTATACACAAAAAGGATGTCCCAGTTTGATCTCTGTTTGTCCAAATACGTCTCACCCTCTGTGTCGCATACCCCTCTAAAAGGTAAAACACATATAAACAGAGGGTGGTATAAAGAAGCAGACTAGTTTTAGCTGTGCTTTTGTTCCACCAATGAATGAAAAAAAAAAAAAAACTAGCTCTTTAACTTCGCAGGTCGAACAAGTTGTTTGCTTGGCGTAATGGGTCTTGTCTGTTTGGAGCATCCAATATTAATTTGGCAGTAAAAATTTAAGCTTGGGAATCAGAGTCGGAGTAGATGATAAAGCCATGTGTCAGAGAATCCATCCAATTTTTACCAAAGAAAAGCAAGAAAGAATAAATACAACCAGAAGATCACGATTTGCAAAAGAAAGAAATGAAAAGAGAGAATTAACTGGTGGCCGATTTGCTAAGCAACAACTAAAGATAGGTACTTGTTGAAGGGCCCATTGTTCCAGAGGCATACGTATGCATCAGCAATTTGGCACCTGCTGCTGTCACTGACAGTTTATCCTCTCATTATTTTAATAACTTTGGACCCACAAAATGAAATGAAATGAAAATTGGTATCTTCCTATCGTCAGAATCAGGCCACTTAGCCCCCGCTTGTCCTAATCTAATACACCGATGAAAGGGGGAGGGTGCCTAAAGTCAACCACTAAATTTCTTTTTTTAGCCCATTAGATACTTTTAAGAGGGTCCTAATAATTATGAGCAAATTCTTTTAAATCGTTTATTCTCAAACTAATCTTTGCTTGCATCAGGTCAATTTATAAAGAGTAAAGTGCTGGTCAAATAGATTTCTCTATTCTCAAAATTCAAACTCGAAACTTTTGATTAAGAGATGAGAGTGTTGAACCACTTATACCAATTTATTTGATTAACCACTAAATTTCCATGCCTAAGATTTGGTTAGTTTCTTATGTAGTTGTAAATAAGTACATTTTGGTTAGTTTCTTATTAAATGTATGTCGACACCGTCCATTTGACCAGTTTTAAACCCATTACTTACTCACCCTCATCACCTAATATTATTTCTAATACTTTTATCTTAGTCTGATATGCCTTTACTTTATAACTACCTTGTTGATGGTCCTTTAAATTGTAGCCTTCCAAAGTTGCCATCGTCCAATTTAAACAGTCTTTAGTATTATTAATAAGTTTATCATCTGGCCAATTATATGCCCTTTTATTGTTATTATTGACCATGCCACAAGTATGATGACTGATATAGTAAAATTTTGGAGGATTCGAATTTTTGAAGTGTAGTTTTGGGTTTCAATACCTAAAACTATACTCCACGTGATGTTTTGAAAGTATAGTGTATTTCTCTCTTCAGATTCCTCTCAAAAGATCTATAGAATCTTTTATGGATGTATTTTTTTGGTATTTGACTTCCTACAAATAAGTTAGTAAAAATTACAAAAAATAGAAGAAATTTAGTAAGAGAGTTCGTAAAAAAGAAGTGACCTCGTTTTTAAAAATAATAATTTGATTTGTAGGCATGTAAGATTATAACTCTTGTCTCTATTTTTTTTTCATGTCTCTATCTTTTTTAAATTATAGGATACTTGGTTTATTGGATTGTTTATTGAGCTTCGTCTATAAGGTTAAATTCATTTATACTATTTAGCTATCAAGTTTCAACCATACATTTATTTATCTAAGGTTGAAACTGTACATTAATTTTATATTTTGGCTCTTGACAACTGTTGATCACTTAAAATAAATTCATCTCATTTGGCTCACAAGTGAAAGGAGCCTAAATACTATAAGTCTTGAAAGTCATTTGGCTAGAGAAGGAATCAGTTGAGAAGTCCAGGATCCAAGAATTCTAGACAAATAATACATAAATGAGCTTTAAAAATTAGTACGTAAGGAGGTAGTTAACTAGAATGTGGAAGTTGAGAAAATGGTAGAAGTAGTTAATGAAAACAGGGCTAAGTGAGCCAGAAGTTAAGCAGATATAAGAAGTCTAAAATGTGGAAGTTAAAATGATTGTAGTAGGTCGTTAGCTAAAATGTAAGGAAGCGAGCAATTACAACAAAAATTGTTTACGGGTGAGAGGAGTATAAATTCACTAGCATCCAGATAACAATGAACACAATTCCTAGACAAACCATTTAATCACAAGACGATCCTCAGAGAAACAATTCAAGAAAAAACAATTTGTTATTAGTTTTCCAGCATTATTAAATTATGTATTCATTTTTATTACCTCAAATTCCCTTCGTAGCTTGAATTCCTTTTGCATATATTAAATCGTTTATTTTTTCATACATTTTGGTATTTTGGTAGCTTAGGATCCCATTTTTTGGTACAAATTCTAGGAGAGAATTTCTCCCTGATATGATCGAATTTTAGATTAATACCAAGCAATTTCGCGTGTCCAGTGGGCCACGAACACAAAATGGAAAAGGAATTATTTTGTCTCCAGCCCTAAAGGAAGAAATGCCTATAGTAATAGGGAATGAAGGTTTTATATCATAGATGGTAGAGAATTTTGAGAACGCAGCCTCACCTTTAACTAACTTTCTTAATGGCGAGAATCCAAAATTAGCAATAAAACAATATTATTTGCACACAAAAAATCCATAAATGAAGTCTAGCACGACCTCTACAGTTGTTGCAATCAAGATATTGATAGAGAAGGTTGTCAAACTATATGTCGCTATGATACAATTTACTAGACATAATGCTCTTGCTTTAATAAAGCAAATCTCTAAAGGACTCAGAGGGCATCTTGCTTCTAATTAGATGGAAGTTAGAGAACGTAGTCACCTTCTAGCTACTTCCTCTGTAGATAAAAGATGTATCCCTCCTCATAAAAGAGAGGATGATTATGTGGTACCTTCTTGTGTTAATCTTGGAAATGGTCGATATGTAGTCAGGTCCTAAATTCTTGACAAACAAGGATTTGGTGGGGTGGCTAAAACTAATAGGCTATAACATAGTTTGGGGACTAACATTGCAATTGTAAACCATAATCCTATTATTCCCCCGTTATAAATAAGATTATAAATCAATATTAAAGTCATTGGAGAAGCTATTTAGGAATTATATGGGCCTGGTGTAAGACAACTTAGTGGCCTAAAATTTCACAAGCCTTATCTATAATTGATAGCTCATGAGAATCCTTATCTTCGTAGTTATAGAATTCTTTCATTCTACTTGTTTTCTAGTGAAGATGGTCAATCAACCATTGAGCACATTGCCAGATTCACCATAGTATGTAGAGAATTAGTCAATTACTCAAACTTCAACAATTTTAAGCTCAAGTTGTTCTCAAATTCATTAATAGGAACTACCTTCTCTTAGTATGCTTTGTTATACAGGAATTCTATCCTTTCCTAGGATGAAATGGAAAAAAGATGATACCCAATTTTTTAGGACTAAGATCAAAGTTAGCATAGATGAGCTGTCAATGGTCACTTAGAAAAGTGGAGAGAATACTAACATGTTCGTCACTCATTTCAAGAAAACGAGAAGTCGATACCTAATAGCATTTCTAAAAACCTAATATGTGAACTTAGTTAATTTTTAGGACTAAGCTCAAGGTTAGCATAGATGAGCTATCAATGATCACCTAGAAAAGTGGAGAGAATACTAACATGTTCATCACTCATTTCAAGAAAATGAGAAGTCCATACCTAATCGCATTTCCAAAAACCTAATATGTGAACTTAGCTTAAAAGGGCTGATATTGAATTGCGAAATAAATTCCAAGGAATGAAATTTCATGATTTCTATGAACTAGCAGTGAATGTCTCTAAATACGAAGAACTTTTTAGAGAAGAGTGACATCATAAGAAGAATCAAGTAGGCACTTATGTTACTAAGACGAATTCTTACGATTCGACAATAGCTAAAGTCAACATCCTTTGAATTTGCGTTTGCTCCTCTTTCGAGCATAAATGCCTGGAAGTCATCAAAAGGCACAATGTAGACTCCATCTACCCAAGTTCAGTACACCTTTAACACATCCAAAGCATAAAGATATTTGATTATTTGCTACAACAAAAGTTTATCACCTTATCGCCTAAACATAGAATTCCTATAAAAGAAGAAATTACAAGCAGAGATTATTACAAATATCTCAATACCTGAAGTCACCCAACCAATTCTTGTTGAAGATTCAAGAATGTGATCTAAGACCAAATCAATAATAGAATTTCATTGTTCGTTAAATTTAACCAAATTATGTTGATATATAAAAATCAATTCCTATTAGTGCCAACCGTTAATGTCACTAAAGTTGACTTACCCCAATTGTTAGGCATCAAAGTTAAGCTAAAATTTATGGAAGATCATTTACAATTAGCATCAAATTCAAGAATCATTGTTTTTATTCGTAACTATAATACTAAGTTTAGGAATGGGGGTTAGAGAATTCCTAAAATCAAAAAAAATAGAAATTTTAGGAAAATTTTACCAAACAGAATTCACCCAAGTTTATAGGCAAAGATATGAACCTTGAATTTTGAATTTTCAGTGTAGACAACCTAGATTTGTAGTGTAACCATGAGTGCCAACATCCCAACATTAGCAACAAGTAAGACACCTAAAAAATATGATACCCTTAATGTGAACTAGGAAAAGATGTCTTTAGTGACAAAGGTCCACTACCATGATTGAGGAAAATAAGTCAATATTATTGGAGGAGCCAACTTCAAGAGTTTTGGTTTATAGTAAATATTAAGCTGGCTAAAATAAAGACAACCTTGGGAAAAGAAGATATAATAGACTTGATTCCAATTGAAGTATATATTATAACATTCAATGGTGAAATTAATAGCGCATGAGGAATTCTCCCTATAAATATTACAATAGGAGGAAAGACTGTAATAACTACTTTCTTTATTAGTGACACCCACACCAGCTACTAAGTCTTACGGGGGCAAGATTGGATCCACTCTAACTATTGCGTTCCATTTTCTGTCCATTAACTTTTACTTTTACAAAGAGGAGGTGAAGTAGAACTCTTTTGGATAGATTTGTATCCATTCAATACTAAAGTTGATGTGATAGAGTCAAAATTCTACAGAGATCATATAAAGTCGGTACAAATTTAAAAATCACCATGTTGTAAGGAAGGCGAAGAAAATATGAAAGAAAAGTTAGAAAGATTTGTAAAAATAGCTACCATCATGCTTGATCCTAAGCTGATAAAGGTTCTCATTATAGAGGAACCTGATGAGAGAATTCTCCTAAAAAGAAAGAATGGTGGCTATAGCTGCATAGATAAGATATCAAGCGTAGCAAATTTTAGATAATTTTGAATAAAAAATAGATGTGATAATATAAAACTGGTTTTTTAAAAAGAAGAACCACAAATAAGTGAGAGTGGTATCCAAGAATTGAAATCCACTCTTGAGAAGTTTAACGATTATGGGACCTAGAAATAAGAATCATTAGAAGAAAAGGATCTAGGCAATTCATAAGAATTATACGATGTTTTTATTAGCAAAAACTTCTATTCAAAGATAAAGCAAGAATTAGAGGAACTCTAAAAAGAATTTGAAGATTGTTTTTTTGGGACTATACTGAAATGAGAGGATTGAGTAGAAGGTTGTTAGAACAAAAGCTTCCAGTAAAGCTAGATTTCCACCCTTGTTGTCAACCTCCTAGTTTGTAGTCCAAAGAAGTTAAGCTAAAGATTAAAGAAGAAATTAAAAAAATATATAAGGATTGTTTTACTAGACTAGCCAAATATATTAGGGGTTATCCAACATTATGCCTGTAATTAAGAAGAATGAAAAGATAAGATTTTTTGCCAATTTTAGGGATTTAAATACAACTACTCTTAAGGATGTATACATGATGCTGATTGCAGATTCTTTGATATATACAATGGTTGGAAATTCTTTGTTTTCTTTTATAGATTATTTTTGTAGTTATAATTAAATTTTTATAGTTGAAAATGATATTTTCAAAACAACCTTCAGATTTTCAAGGTTAATAGGGACATTCTAGTGGATCATAATGTATTTTGGTTTAAAGAACGTAGAAGCCACTTATCAAAGGGTTATGAATACTATCTTTCATGATTTAATAGAACGTACTTTGCAATTTTAGATAAATGATATTACTATGAAATTAAAAAAAGAGTGCAAATCATATTAAAGATTTAAAGAAGCCTTTCATAGGATGAAAAGACATAAATTGAAGTTGAATCCCTTAAAGTCTGTTTTTGGAGTAAAATTAGGGAACTTTATAGGGGCATAATGAAGGAATTGAGTTAGATAAAAATAAGACAAAAACCATTCTTGAAGTGAAACCACCTTGGAATAAAATAGAGCTTCAGAGGTTTCTAGGTTAAGTGAACTAGATGAGAAGGTTTATTACTAATTTAATAGAAAAATCAAAAATAATTTTGAACTCATTAAAGCTGAGGAATTATGAAGAATTTTATTGGGAGGAAAGGCGTCAGGCAACATTAGATAGTATCAAGGAATACCTAACCAAACATCCAATATTGATGCCCCATCCAAATGGAATTTTGTTCTGCTACAAAAAAAAAACTATTGGATATCTATTAGCTCATAATAATAAGGCAGGCAATAAATAAGCTATCTATTATTTAAGTAGAATTCTTATGCCAATATAAAAGAAGTATATACCCACCGTCAAGTTATGTTTGGCATTCTCCGTCCCTAAGTTTAAGGAAGTAGGTAAAAGCCTAGAGTTGGATGATCCGCACATATAAGTTATATTATTGTAAAGGAAGATTGGAAAGACATCTCCTTAAATTCCTATAGAGAAATCCTACAAAAACAGAACCTAGGGCAAAGAACTTATAAGAAGCCATCGTTGTCTAAAAAGGGAGAAATTCCAAATTGGGCTTATTATTTATATGGTAAAAACTAAAGTAGTTTAACAAAATCCAAATAAATTTAGCACGTTCTTTAGAAATAAAAAGGATTTTTGGAAGCAACATAGTTGATTATCAACCCAAAATAGGAAGAGCACTTAAATGCACCATGGGTTTCCTTAACCACACAAATGAAATCTTCCTTAATTATAGGCACACTCGTAAGAAAGAAAACATCTTTCAAATAATTGAAGTATGACTAAAAGAAAATATAAAAGAGTTATATAAAGGACTTTATAATTTCAAAATAGCAAATATAAGGTTGGTTTTATATTCTATGGAATTTCTAGAAAGAGCTATTAACTACAAAAGGCCATGTCTCTTCTAGGCCAAATGGTATAAAAGGTACAACCTATCCACCCACGTAGCCTATTGATCTACTTTTTTTGGCCATGTTTTTAAGGATTTAAGAGCTTGAATTGAAGCAAAATCTAGAGGGAAGTTTGATTTGCTTACTTCTCCTAAATAAGGTAAGAGTGGGTGAGAAGAATCAGTAAGTGAAGGAATTCCAATAATGGTAGGTAAACCCTACTTATGATCAAAATAGGAAAATCCTTCATAATGCTGAAATAAGGAATTTAAATGCCAGAATTATTGGTCAAAAAGGAGATTTAGAGTTTAAATTCTTTACCTAATTCTTATGAAGGTTAGAAGTGGCTAAACCAAGATAAAGCCCACTTCAAGCTTCACAACTTATGTGTAGAGGTCAAATTAAAAATTTAAGGGAATTTTTAGATAAGTACTTGAATTAT
>JANTNU010000005.1:12483392-12493932 GCA_024752395.1 Erythroxylum havanense | reverse complement strand
CTTGGATGCTTTCTCGGGCTACCATCAAATTCAGATGAGTCTCGAAGATGAAGAAAAGACTGCCTTTATAACTGACTAGGGCATATATTGCTATCAAGTAATGCCGTTTGGCTTGAAGAATGCGGGAGTCATCTACCAATGGCTCATCACAGAAGTCTTTAAGAAACAGATCGGCCGATCGGTCGAGGCTTATGTGGATGATTTGGTGGTCAAAAGTAAGACGGCCGCGGGGCATGTGGAGGACCTCAGAGAGGTCTTCCAGACCCTTAACAAATTTCAGATGAAGTTGAACCCGAAAAAATGTGTCTTTGGAGTGGCATACGGAAAATTCCTGAGGTTTATGATTACTCAGCGGGGTATTGAAGCTAATCTAGAGAAAATCGAAGCTATCATCCAAATGTCCTCGCCATGATGCTTGAAAGATGTTCAGATATTAACTGGACGGATAGTCTCTCTAAGCAGATTTGTCTCCAGGCTGGGGGACAAGTGCCTCCCATTCTTCAAAATCTTGAGGAACGCGAATCTGACTCAATTCCAATGGCCGGATGAGTGCGAAAGAGTCTTCCAACACTTGAAGCAGTACCTAACAAACTCGCCTGTTTTGCAGAGCCCCATTGAGGGAAAAATTCTGATTATCTATTTGGCAGTCACAGAGGGAGCGATCAGCGCAGTCCTGGTTCGATCAGATGGCAAGGAGCAATTTTCGATCTACTACGTCAGCAAGGTGTTGACCGGACCAGAAATGCGGTATACATCTATAGAAAAGCTGGCCCTCACTTTGATCACGACAGCACGGAAGCTAAGGCCTTATTTTCATAGTCATACCATCGAGGTATGGACCGACCAACCTCTCCGACAGTACCTTCAGAAGCCCGAAATGTTGGACCTCGAATTTTTTTATGATTTACTATTGATGTTATTAAGCGTGAATTTTGTTACTTATGTGATTATGCCTTAGTTTGATTAATTAAGAGGATTAGTGGGTTAATTGAGATTTAGTTGCGTTTAAGGTGGTTTAAATGAGATTAAGGGATTAAAATGTGTGAGGGCGCTTTGGGAAGATTGCTTAGGTTGGAATGGGTTAAGGCTTTAAAGGAGGGGTAAAATCGTCTTTACCCATCCTAGTTAGATTTAAGAGTAAGAACTAGAAGGAGAAGAGAAAGGAAGAAGAAGATGAAGGAAGAAGAGTCGTCGTACGTGGAGGAAGAAGGAGAAGAAATAGGGTGTGTGATCTTGTGATTTCCGACCGATTCGAAGCAATTTCTGGTAAGTTTAGCTTCCTTCAAACTTGTTATTGTTAGATTTAAACCTAGAGAATATTTCATGTAGCAAAATCGAAGTTTTTAGGGTTTTAGGGCAAAGATGGGTAGATTTCCTTGGGTTGTTGGATTTGTGACTGATTTTGAGTTGCTGTTGGGTTAGAAATGTAGTGTAAGTCATGATCTAAGGTTTAGATGTGTTACATTTGGTTAAGGGAAAGTATTGAAGTTGGAAAATGCTAACAATCAGGTTTCGGAGTCGTTCTCCAGACCCGCACGTCGCGACGTGCGTATGAACACGCCGCGACGTGCGTGAAAAGGGAGCAACGTCGCGATGTGCGAATTAATATTCGCCGCGACGTGCGAGGAAGGCAACGTCGCGATGTGCGTGTGAGGCGACGTTGCGACGTGCGAGGGATTAGTGTTCGCCGCGACGAGCACAGGCCTTCGTCGCGATGAGTGAGACTGCACTTCGCGACGAGCGGCCCATTCGTCGCGACGAGCAGGGCTTTGCCGCGGCGAGCCCCTGTTTCCAGATGAGAAATTTTGGTATTTTTGGGCATATCTTTTACTGTAGATGTCCAATTGAGGTGATTTTTGATTCATTGTGATCTAGAGATCAAGGGCTACAAGTTTTATGAAGGGAAGTTCGGAATTTACCTCTAAGGGTTCAGGATTTTAGGAGGAAGTCGAGTGTAGACTTTTAGTGCTTTATTTTGGATTTCCAAGCTTTGAATATTTTCTTTGGATATTGATTGAATGGAAACTTGGTTTATTTTAGGAAACCAAGCTGACCCGAGTCCATCGCAAGAGGAAGGACATTAGTGAGTCGGATACTCAAGCGTTATTAGGTGGGTAATGTACTTCTAGTTATTGTCTGACTAGGCAATTTCTTGCCTATGTATGAATATATGTTATATGTTATGTATGTCTAAACATGATGATTTGAATGATTTTGATTTCATATACTTTGAAAGAATCATGAGAATTGATAGCATTAAATTTTAATTATGAGCATATTATGCCTTGACTTCGGTCATGGCATTTTGACTGAATGCAAAGTATGAAAGCATACCATATGATAAAATGATTATGAGCATGATTATATGCTTTTGTTTGGGCGAGAGTGGAACCATTTTGTTCGTCACATGCACGTAGATAAGAGCCTTCTCCCGGCTGCCTGCTTGTGGCATATGAGCTCCGAATGGACTCATTTTGTTCAGGGTGTAAACCTCGGTTTCTCCCTTTTGTTTCCATGGAACCCTCGAGCTATGTGATGTGCATTGCATATTTGAACTATTAGTTATGAAGCATACTTGTGACATGTTTTGCAAATTGAATTACTTATGTTAAATGCGTATGTTGCTTGTTTAGCAAGTGGATGCTAGAATTGTTTCATGTATATATAATATATATACGTACATATGCCTGAATTTGCGCTAGTTGCCGATGGCTATAATTATATTAGCCACTGAGCTGTGTAGCTCAACCCATTATTTTCTCCCTCCTCAGGTGCAGATCAGGACGATCGTTGATCTTGCAAGGCATTGGAAACTTTCAGCTATTTAGGAGCTTTTGTCTTAAGTTAGTATTTTGGTTGGCCCTCCAAGCATATCATCATGGAGCATATTCTTGGATTTCGGATTCAAACTTTATTATGTAATGTGTATTGTTAAGAATACTTATTTAATTTCCTGACTTGATGGCTTATGTAATTGGAATGGTTAGTTCACGTTTTCAATGCATGCGTAAATGCTTGATTGTATGGGAATGTTTGTGTGTGAATCGAATTATGTATGGATGTTGGGATCGGGTCCGAAGTCATGGGGCGCTCGTCACCGGCGCAGCTCGAGGGGCCGCCTCAGGAATGGGGATCCGGGACCCGGGCCCAACATTATGGGCAAACATCTTTGTCCCTTCTAATAAAGTGTTTCGAATGCCCTCATTCTAAGAGTTTACCAATAGTTTTTGCAATCTACAATGTCTTGTCTATAATGTTGATGAAATATATAAATTTTTTATTCATCCCTCTAGTGGAATTAGTTGAGGAGGGTTTACTAGATTTTGTACTGTTACAAAGTTCATATGTGATTCATGTATGTATTCAATACGTGCAACTTCACTTATTTACTTCCTTTAGGCTTACCGTCTTTCTTTGAATGTTCAACATCTATGTTTCCTTATTATGCTTATTATGATGTTTTCCTCCATATATAGTGCATATTATTCCTTGCATCCACTATGTTATCTATGTTTAGGAGACTTATTTATCCATTATATGGATATCCTAACCCTCTCTTGGTCAATGTAACCTTTTTCTTCTTTTTTTTACCTCTCTTGAAATTCTTTGAAGGTATGGATCTTTTCCATCTCCAAGGATTTCTATAAAGGTTAATATCTTTTTATCCCTTTCTTGAAAGTAATAGTTGCAATATTGGTGTTGAAACCAGATATTTATGTAACTTCTAGGTTTAACCATCTTATATTGTATCATACGGTCTTACTTGAATTTGTGATTATCTTAGATAATACTTTTAAGTTTAATAGGATTATTCCAAGTTAACCAAGCTTTAAGCTAAACTTGGGCTTAAGCTTTCACAATCTAGCCTAACCTGAAGCTTGAACTTCAACCATATGCTAAATAATGTTGTTTTTATTGTTATAACAAAATGGCATTATTCTATGAGTGAATATCGTCTACCTCTATATATTAAATGATGTAAGTTTGTTTATATAATATGACAACATCATTTCATGAGTAAATATTGTCTCCCTATCTTATGAGTCACCTTTGATCCCACTCCTAGCCTAGATCCTCTTTATATCTCTCAAGCCTTGACTCTCCTTTTTGTCTCTTTGTGTCGTAATTGTCGCTCTCAATCTTCTTTAGTGTAGTATCGCTTCACGTTGAGAAAGCAACCACCCTTGCTTTTTCTCTCACTTTAGTGGTCTTTTTCTTCAAATAGTTCTTCTACTTCATTTTCTAAGTAATTATTTTTACTAATTTGTAATAGTTTTTTTGGGATCATATATCCAATATGCAATAATTCATCTAAATGATTATTGTGCTTAAGAATTATAACCCATTTCCTTTTACCATTCCATAAACCCTAATGAAAAAAATAAGAAATTATAGATGTTGTGATCATGGGAATCATATGAAATATACGTAATAAAATTTGGTAGCTTTTACTAGATTGTTCTCCCCCTTGCCCTTTCATGTCAAGTTTATGTTTTTAGTCTAGCAATAAGGTATTGAATTTGAATCTGGTTTTGTTTACTTGAGTCTATTGATGATATCTTGTTAGTCGTTGTATGTTTGTTCTTTTGATGGAATTAGTTACATTTATCTAGTTATAAGAGAATTATATATGATCCCAAATTCGTCATTTATATCTTGGTGTGTATAGTGATTTGTACAAAGTTATGATTATTGTAATTTGGAGAATCATCTTAGCGATTTATTAGTTTATCCCTGAGTAGATAGAAGACTAACAAAAATGTAACGAAAAGAGATATTATAAAAGAGCATTTAATCTTTTTGAATTTTGATCATATCATTAAGAACAACTACAACATTATGGAAATGAGGAAACAATTACATTGTAACCTTATTTCATCTTCTAACTCAATAACAATTAATGTTTAAAGTGTGAGTATCTTATTATCTCTGTGAATATCTTATTATCGCTGAGTTTCACTTTTTCTTGGTATTAAAGATTAACAAAATCAACTTATTCAAGGGGTCCAAACTAAGTTTTTAGATTTAATTTACCCTAAGTGAATATAGAAATTACCATAAATAAAATCTATTAAGCCATTCAAATAATGGTGTTTAACTGTAATCATGGTTATAGCTAGTTGTATAGAGGTTTGTGATAAGATGTTCAAAAGGTGAAAAATAACAGATACTTTGAATTGCATGAATGAATGAATATACATTAAATACTTTGAATATTGTCATAAAAGGCCAATTTAATTTGTTTAATATATTGAGACTCTTTATTTACATAATGGTTTGATCAATTTCTTAAAATTTACTACAATTTTATTTTAGGATTTGGTTAAGAGTGGATAGTGGAGTTTCACAATGTCATCTTGCTATTTACCTATTATTCTTTTATTTTGATTTATGTTTGCATTATAATTTCAAACTATATTACATTTTAATTCAATATAGAAATTTTCTAGGAATACTAGAAATATAGATATAACTAATTTGTATTGTTTATAAGTAGTAACAATGTGAGGCTATTAATGCTACTTCCTAAATTATACAAATTGTCTCTTATTTCATTTATATCTTGTATTCTAAATGGATTTTTGTAAATTAAATTCAATGATAATTCAACCTTTACCTACATTTTCATTGTTTTTTAAAGCTTTATTAGAGGAAGTTCATAATGGAGTGTTCAAATATGCTTGCGTTTGATGTATTAGATAAGATTTATGTCAATTATGGAATGTTTGATGAGGTTATCGATATTCTTTCCCAAATTATGTAACTTGTCTCTTATATTCTTTAACTTAAATTGGTTTCATTATTATTTTGTATATAATCATTTCAAATTGATGAGTATAATCCTTCAACAATATAAAGCAACACAATAAATAGTTCTAATTTAGTATTTGAATAATAGACCAAATGAAGACTAAATTGTTGATGAGGAAAAATTCAAATATTACTATAAAATTTCGATCAAGGGTTTCTAAAGGTGGAACATCTCATTTGTAGAGGCATATTGTTTTATACATTAAGAGAAAGATGGTATTAAGAGGTCAAACCTTTTAGACCCCTATCCTAATGAAAGAGAAGAGTGAAATGACTACCACAACTTATGATTTTGAGAGATCCATTTTTTTAGCTTATGAAGATGATCATAAAGAATAAATATTAGCTCACCATTGTCGATAAGAAAAACTTTATAGTGTTTGTCACCTCCCTTCAACTGACCTTCAGAATGCCAACTCATAATACCATAAAGAAAGATAGCTTTAAGATTTAAGAACAACAAAAAAATTTGATATTGGATATATTATTAAGCAATCACAGATGAGTTGCAACAAAATATTTGGGTGATAAAAAACTAAAAGATATGGCACTGATAATGCATTACATTGACAACAACTAGACTTTATACAATCGAATATTATGGTAAATAGTATTATTTATTTTTTATCATTTATTTATTGATTATATCATAATTGATATTTGTTCATGTTTTTAAATGTTAGGTGTATTTAAGTTTAATTGCCATATACGAGTGGAAGACTAACAACTGTATTAGTTAATTACTTAATGGATTGGAAAATCAACATGAAGCTCAACTATAACTTTTGATAACTATAAAACAATTGATGCTATCATAAAAACAAGTAAAGACTAAATTACAGTCAAAAGCTTGTTAATAGATGAGAGATTATTCCATAAATGATGTTTTGTATATATTTTGAATTTGATTGTGAAGGATGGCTTGGAGATAATAGAAGTAATGGTATATGCAATTTAAAATAACATAGTATATTAGAGTACAACACCCAAATAGGTTAAACTTTTGAAGAAATTGTACACTAACTATGTATTTCATACATAAAGAAGTTGATTTTGGATTTTCCATTGGAACTGCTAAAATCGATACCTAAGTATATTGAGGTGTTTATTAAGAAAAATTAGTGATGTCATATTGTCACTATTTTGTTTTTTATAACTAAATATCCATCTTCACATATTTTCTTTGCTAAAATGTGTGAGATTAAGCTAGCATTACTTGAGTTGATATTTGATTCCAATAAGATGATTCAAAAAATAGCAGAGCAGATGATGGAGAAATTCAATATTTATTAGTCCATAATTAGTAATATAGTGGTAGTCATTTCTCTAATGGACTTAAGATATAAGATGGGGGGGATCTCGATTCTTTAATTGATAGTTGTATAGTAATTAGATTGAAGGACAAATTGATATTAATAGCCCCTTTTGCTATGATTTGTTTAATAATCATCAATTAAGAATGAATAAAATTCTATATTAGAGTAGTTCAATATTAGCTTCAACTTTTATTGATACATCATTATTAAGCACATTTAGAAGTTTGAGTTATCATTTTAAGGAAATTGATCAAGGAAAAAAGATTAGGTATTCTCATAATAGGATTAAGTTGGATAAATATTTGGAAGAAAATATTGTGACTATTACTGATGAATTTAACATATTTTAATAGTAGAAGCTGAATGGAGCTTTGGGTTTAATAAAGCTTTAAATAGCCTAAAGCCTTATTAACTTAAGAGTGATCCAATAGCTCTAGGCTTAATTGAGCCTAAAGTTGGGCCACAACAAAAGCTAAAGGGTTTAGGTTAGGATGAGGCCATAGATGGCTCAAGTTATACCTAGCCTATTGTCAGGCTATACCTAGCTTATTGCCATTCATAGTAGGGGGTTAGGACAATGTTTTGTTTTACAAACCGTTTATGAGTTTCACTTATTACATACACTAAGGTAGTTCGCATTTGAATCTCATGAGTTTCTAGAAATGTGGCTTTAGATTTGAGAGTTGTAATTAAGACCAATTATTTTCTTGTAAATTTTAATTGTTAGCGGAAGGCTTGCATAATCAAAGTTGGAAGGTAATTATGAGAATGAAAGTGATGGGTTTACTAGTTCCATATTTTGTTAAAATAAAGAGAATGTGGGTATACGACCACTAATTGTAAGTTTCTTAAAATTAATGATTATGATTATGATTTTATATTTCTTGAAACATCACATTTATTGTTTTCTATAGTACAGTTTTAGGGAATTCGAGTCCTTATCCCCCAAAACTATAAGTACTTACTGATCAATTTCTATTATCTAATCTAATAAATGAGTTACTAATTAAAAGAAGATCTAATTAAATAAAATAATAAATGACAAATAAAAATTAATAAATCAAAACAATAGATAAGAATAAAACAATCAATAAATAAGCTAGATCCAGATGAAGAGTCACCCATTATCCTTTGTTATGTTTGTATTTGTCTTAATTCAATGATTAACCCTAGTTACTTAGACAGTTCTAATTTCAAAGTTACAACTATAATCTTTCTCAAGACATATAGCTCCTATATTTAAATTGATTGACTAAAAGCCCTATCTAAAAAAAGTTCTTAAGAATGCACTAATTCACTCTGAATTCTTATAATCTTTAATTATATTTTAGGATATTTATATGGTCCTATTTCTAGGGTTTTATGCACTGCTCATTATTCATGCTTTCATCTACTCATATATATAATCTTCTACATTTGCTAGTTCAATCTTTATATATGAAATTTTAAATTGAATTTTCTTTGTTTGGTACTTTACTGCAATACAGTAAGTAAATATGAATAGTTCTAAGGAAAACTAAAATCTTGCATCCAATAAAAAATCAATCTAAAATAATAGGTCCCACTTAAATTTTTATTCCAATTTAGTTCATAAGAAAGCAAAAAATAACAATAAAGAATAAAGAAAACAAGATAAAAGAACGATTTCATAGATCTTGAATCTTGATGTTTCTCAATTGAATCTTGACAACCTTTTTGAACTTTTCTTTAAGGCTACTTCCTTCTTGATGTGTTCTTAACTCTCCTCTGGCCATCCTCTTATCCTTTGACCATTCTTGGATCTAAGACTTCTCTCTAGTCCTCCTAAACAACTTTCATTTTCCTCCTTTTTCTTTGTTCCTTTTTCTTTTATTCCTTTGTCTCTTTCCTTTTTATCTCAAGAAAATCCTAACATTTATACAAACATGTACCAACAAAGGCATATATTGGTCTCATATTCTTCATAATTTCCAAAAATCCTAATTTTCATAGATTTTACTGTCAACATGGTCATTAAAATAGTATTATATTATACCCATATTGGCTTTACACCTCTTCTCTTGTGCATATGGGGTCCTTGCTTAGAACACAAATTTGAATTTCATAAATATAGTATCGTATTTGGAAACACAGGTCTATGATTGAGCCGCATTTATTATGTGGCAAAATTATCAAAGAAGCTGAATGCACCAATAAAATAGACATAAGGTTGAATAAGGTCCCACATTTTTGTCATATTCATAACATTTGTTCAACTTGTATTTATCTAAAATTACTTTAAAAATTCTTCAACTTTATTTGAAGTGCCTGAATTTGTTCCTTCTTTATTTAGGAACTAAAATAAAACCTATAAACCAAATATAAGTTATATTAAGTACCTAATGCTATAACAATAATACAATCACAAAAAATTCTCTGAAAAAATTTGCTTAAAAAATAATTAGCACTTATCAATTAACTAATTATAGCCCCACATTGGGTGCCAAATGATATAGTATAATTTTGAAGGGCTCAAATTCTTCAAGTTTATATGCGCTGAATGTCTCAAGTTACATTTGACTTGATGAGTTAGAAATATAATCTATCTGTCTCCTAAGGTTCCTCTCGGCAGACCTACAAAACAAGATGTCAAATTGTTTTTCTACATTTGGCCTCTAACAAACAAGTTACTAAAAACTAGAGCAAGGTAAAGTTATAGTAAGAGAAAGTATATATGAAAAGAGTGATCATATTCTTGGGCAGATTGGTTATTTTTATAGTAATTTGCAGGTATATAAGATTTTAACACTTGTCTCCATCTTATTTTGTATTTAAGAATACTTGGCATTTAAGGATATTTATCTCCATCATATGTCATGACGATGAGATATGGATATTATTACTTTCTAATTCTTTCTCGACATCTCTCAAGAAAAATCTCGAATTGGATGCCAAATTGACTGGTTAGTGTGGGTTTATCCATGCAGTTATGCATTCTTCGAATAAGAATTAATATTTTGAATGATCCTAGCTTTCATTCTTGGGTGGGTCTTCGTCAATAACCTATATTATGTTGAAAAGATATTTATTTAATCCGATCAATTTCATAAACTATGGCAACGTTGAAAACGAGAAAATATGTATAAAAGAGAGTTTTTATTTATTTATTATATTTTCTATTCTATTAGTAATAGGTAATGATCTTAGCTCAGTAAGTCCTTTTACGTCTGGAAATATAAAAATGAGGGTATTTATTTTAATTTCAATGAGTTTTTATTTATCGAATATATTTTGATATTATTATTATTATTATTTATTATAATGTTATTATTATTGTTTATATTGTTATAGTATATATTTGGAATCCAAAACAAAATGGTTGTTACATTCCAACAAAAACTTACAAGAATGGAAGTTTTATTGCCGTATCCAAATCCCTTGACAACAGCAGCCAC
>JANTNU010000005.1:12467563-12483292 GCA_024752395.1 Erythroxylum havanense | reverse complement strand
AAATAACAAAATTACAAGAAAATAAATAGAGTAGAAAAGGAAACACAAGCTTTAATGGAGAGATAAGAAAAGGAAATGTATAAACAATTGACTGGTTTTTGTCTCAACGACTTCTATCATTAAAGCTGAGAGATTCTATCTTCGTACTATGCTTTGAAATAACCTTAACATTCCCAAAATTCAAACAGAGAGGAAAAAAAGAAAGGAAGAAAACCTCTCAAGAAGAACGTTGATGAGATGACGAGCAAAGGTGGATTTGCCACTGTTTATTAGGGCCACAGATTAAGACAATAGGAGGATGTGAAACTAATTAACCATATGCAATGGTTTCTGCGTCCTCCGACCACTGCTGAGATACGCATATACTGAGAGAGACGATGGCCAAGAAGTAGAATGGGACATGAATGGAGTTAGGAGAGCAGATGAGGACGAAGTCGTTCTTGTTGATGGGGACGAGGTTGATGGGGATGGGGATGAGGTTTGAAGGCACGAGGGTTAATAAAAAACTTGCTTTTGGTTTGTTTTTAATATAACATTTAATAATAATTTTAATTTTAGTTTAGGGATATAATCGGAAAAATATGTTAACATTAAATTATATTTCATAAAATATTGTTGTATACCAAACATCATAATAAGAATCTACTCAACTTTTCTATTAAAATTTTTATAAGTATCCAAACATATAAATATCTTTACTTTTCCACGTATTTATTTTCCAAGGAATCAGATTCCAAATTAACATTACTTTCCTGACAACCAAACGGGGCTTATAGTATTGTAGTATATAGTTATAGTATTAGTGGCGATAAGTTTTTTACTTAAATTGAACAAATTTTTTTCTTTATTTTTGTCATTGTATATTCTTAACACAATAACGATATCATTTTGCTTCTAAATAAAAAAGATGTCATTTTTTAGTTCAGAAACTCAGTTCTTAGGTCAGTTAAGACTCGGGCTTTACAACGGGCTCAATATTCAATCAATTTGGGCCGGGACTACTGATAATAAGTCTGATCGGATCGGACTATTTTTGCTATCCTGAACAAAAATTTTGTAGAGTTAACGTTAGACATGGGGAGGAACACGTAAAATTAATCTAAAACGGATCAGCCGACCCGTCTACGATTTCCTCTGGTAAGTTTAATTTGCGCTTTGCTTTGGTTATTCTGTCGAAAGAAGACAAAGCATGAGCGAAGGGGAGAGCTTCGAAGAATGGGACCCCGATTTCTTAGACCAGTTAATCCAAGTTGAAGAACTCGCTCTCTCTGCTAAACCTCTCCCTTCTCAGCCTCCGACGACCGCCTCATTTCTTCCACCGCCTCCACCTCTAATCTCACAGTCACAGTCACAGTCACAGTCACAGTCACTCCAACTCCCACATTCTACTAACTTTATTAGTTATTCTCCGCCACGAGAGCTTTCACAGAGACCTAGTGCCGCTTCTGATACCAAAGACCTTGAAATTGATCGCCTCAAGGTTTCTTTCTCTTTCTCTGCTCTTTTAAAGTTAGGGTTTTAAACTTGTAGATTGAAGTTTTTGATGTGTTTTGTTTTGCAGAGTGAATTGGGACGTGTATCGAAGCAGCTTACTGACTTGGTATCCTTTCTTCTTTTTCCAATTCTTCCTTCAATTAATCTTAGTATTGTGATGTTCTTTTTATTCTTTCACTATGTTAGAGATTTTTCTTTCTTATGTTAAGTGTTGTCTTTCATTTCAGGAACGAGAATGCTTTGAACTTAGAAAGGAGAAGAGTGCAAAGGCGGGACAGATTAAAGGATACGTGTATTCGCGTGCTGAACAAAATGATAGAGGCGTTCCTAATCTGAAAACCTCGTGAGTTTCCTTTCCGTGATTTTGTTTGATTTTTGAATTGTTTGCTGGTTAGTATTTAACAAATTGAAACTCAGCTATACTGTCTAACTTTATAATTGATTATGCACATTTGTACAATTTGCATCTTCCACATTGGTGTTAGTTATAGCCTGCACAAAAGATCAATTCACCATGACTTTGTATCAATTTGTGGAACTAACTTCTATTATTATCAACTAAATAGTTGATTCTGGGGATTTGTTACCACACTTATCAGACATTGTTTGAAAGACACTAAGTACAATGCAGGGAAAATGGAGTTCATGCAATGGATACTCAGGTGTTTCCTCCACAATCTAAGAAGGAAAAGAGTTTACAGGATTACATCAGCTATACGGATGGTAGAGGTGATGCACATGATTTGAATACCTCATAAATAATTGTATCCATTTCATTTATCATTTTTTTGTATTTTTTTCTTTTTTTAGCAGCTTCATCATCTAAGACTATCGGTGTTCAGACTGAAAATGGTGATGGATCTGCCAAATTAAATTTGAATGATGATATGGTAGCAGATTTTTATGTTTCTGAAAAGTTGCTGGGAATATGGGGCTGTACAACTGACCAAAAGCTTGGGAGAAGCCTCATCGTGACTTTATTCATGGCTTGTCCGTCAGATTTTAATGTTCTTTTTGGGTGTGGAAGCATGAATATGGCAATGGAATCTGTGGCAGCTGATAGGTCTTCTCAAGTAGCTTTGCTGCACCAGATGAACTCTTTCCATACTCTCAAAACTACAAAAGTATTTGAACTGCACTCTATGTTGACCAAGGTATAGTTAGTGCTAAAATTTGTGGCTTCTTTTTAGGTAAGAAGTTCTAAGAAAGCTTAAATTGGTTCTTTCGGTCAAGATTAGCTCTTTTGGTGTAACCTTGCTAGTTAACATCCTTCTGGTTTTCAATTTTATTTTTTTAATACTATAAAACTTTACAATAATAATATTGACACTTGTAAATTCACAAAGTACACAAATAGTAAATAGCACATCATGAGTATCATATTCTCACTGAAGGAAAATTGTAGACAACAAGTGTGTGGCTTGAAATAATTTAACACGTTAATTTGATTTGAGAATTCTTTTAATTCTGTTACCTAACAGGACACTTACTTAGAAACTTAAACAATTTAATTGTCCTGCAGCTTGGGAGGGGGCGTTACTTCTTATCACTGTCTCCCTTCTTATTTGTAGCATTTGTTCGTATCATTTAGGCTTGGCCAATTCCATCTACATGTCTTCATGTTATCTGAACAGATTTAAAGCATGTCTCCTTGATTTTTCCCTCACCGTAATAACATTTCTTGATGTTATTCCATGTTGCAGATTGGTAACGGACAACTGCCATTGCAGGCCTTGATTGGACCTTTACTCAATCTTTGTGACCTTGAAAATGTGAGTTTTAGAAACTATTTCCTGCCATCAATTCGAACCTAGCTAATTGGTCTTCCAAAGTGGAGAATTAGGTTGGAGAATTTGAAGATCATCGTATAATTATCAAAAAAACGCATAATATGTTTTGTGAACTTCTCCATTCATTTATTTATTTTAATATTAATGAGAAGATTAGCTGTGGTACTTGTTTGTTGTGATTTTAAGTTCTAGTGGTCTTCTTTTCTGATAAATCTCTTTAATTAGGTTGCTTTTGACGTTATTGATTGTGGTGTTGGGTGATATTAGGTTAAGGATTCTTTGACTTATGCAAAGGAATTCTCGGATTGAATGTTTCATTCAAGGCATGTGTTATGTACTCTAGCATAGAATCTAATCACGGTTCGAGACACAACAAAAGCCACATCTTTTTCCCTTTCCGTGTCCTCCCCTTCCTCTGAAGAACCTATGCTGACAGAAGGGGCCTGTCCTCGATAGGGTCTATTACAGCTGCTGTTTTCTTTAATCTGGCAGCTGTGTTTTTCTTGCTAAAAGTCTGGTTACCTCTTTTTTAACCATTTCAGCCTTTAAATAGGCTTAATGATAAATTAACAACCCTAATTGGGACTCCTAATTAGATATAAAGTCTAAAAAAAGAATCCCAATAGAAATAAGAAACATAATGTATAAAAACCCCAAAATAAAAAAGAAAATGAAACAAAACAAAATAAAACAAGACTTGTTAACAGTTGTTCCGTAAGACACTTTAATTGCCTTGAACTTTTCATACAAAGGCATCCTCAACATGTATGTGTGTCATGTAAAATTAGCTTGGCATTGCCATGTGAACTACTGTTTTTTGGCACGTATCTGCACTTTAACATACTCGTGAAGAATATTAGACAGTAGTTTCCAATCGCCTATTAAGAGTTTGAAGGTATATTTGAAGAGCATGTAATTGTTCTTGAAACATGAAGCACCAAATCTGCTCCAAAGTATTGCATGCAGATTAAATATTTTCCCATTTTATGTATGTAGTACAAACCTCTTAAGTTTAATTGCAAAGCCTTTTTTTTCTTCCTTTTTTACTTGATATTTTTCCCTTAATGTTTAGGAATTTTACTTCTCATGTTTGATACCTCTGAGAGTAAGTCTTTTGAGAAGGTATTGGTATTTTGGGTAACCAGGTTATTCTGATGAGTTCATTTAAGGCCTGCTTGTTTCCAGAAAAGTTTTTGATTTTTTTTCATTTTCAAATTCAATAAAAAAATATGTTTGTTTGAGGTTTTTAGTTTCTATTTTTGGTTTTGGTTTTGGTTTTTTGGTTTTTGTTTTTGTAACTTGTAAAGATCATAAAAATTGGATTTTATTTTTTATTTTGTTCTTTTGTCATAACCTGATTTGACATTAACTAAATATATATTATTAATTATTTAACATTAATTACTAGTAAGAATTAACTAATTTATTTTAATAATTTAATTTAGTTTAAATTTTTTTGAAAAATAAAAATATTTTTAGATTTGGTAATTATTTAATAAATTTATTTTAAGTTTAAAATATATTAAAATACAAGTTTTATATAAAATTAGGTTTAATAATTAAAATAAAAAACAAATAAATATTATTTATTTTACTAAAATGTTAACTAATATTTATTAATAAATATTATATAAGAGATTAAAATGAAATTGTTTACTAAATTAGTTCATAAAATTAAGTTATCTCTAAGTTTTATCTAATATTTAATTACTATCAGTAATAAAGTTATAACTGTATTGACATTATCAATTAAATAGTTTTTTTTGTTCGAAAAGAAAAACCCAAAAAATCATCAAACAAGAACTCAAAATCTTTAAATAAAAACAGAAGTGAAACTAAACGACTCTCTCAGCTTTTGCTATTTTATATCTTTATTTGACCAGCGAGTTAATTCAGTCTTATGAATTATGTAAAGGATTTCTAACGATGAATAGTGTCTGGAAAGAACTAATATCTAGAGTCAGTGTTGTAAAGCCTGAATGGTCTTCTGTTGGTCATAGCACTTGTACTATGGTGCATATACATAATATTCAAATACTTATTTTGTGCCAAAGTGCATTTACGTTTTTACAGCACCAAGGGAATTATTTTTGTTGTGGATTAAAATTTTTCGTGTAGAGGTGTAAAGTTTTGCTTCAACCTTATCTTTCTCTCTTTTTTGTCCAGGTTGCAATTGGTCGTAGTTCTCTAAGAATATTGCATGTGGCTTTGAAGCACCTATTTAGTCGAAAAAGGGAATTGGAACAAAGGTATGGTTGTTTGCAGCTCATATGTTCTTTCCTTCTTATTCCTTCCACTAATGTCCAGTGAAAGTTTGAGATTATTAACACTTGATGAACTTAGATCAAAGGGCCTTGTTTTTTCTGTTGGCTTTTGATCCATACAGCATAGTGAATGGTTCCGATTGATATACCTGTGTTAATATCTCGAGAAACTTTGGAAGGACCAAGAAATTAAAAGGTTAAATATTTGGATAATAAAAGGATAATATTATAAAAGATTGGCTAATTTATGTGAGATATCTTTCCCTGAAGATGAAAATGGCTGGATTGTAACCAGTTAGCGCAATGTACCAAATAATTGGTGTTATTTCCCAAGACATACTAATTTCTAGTTGGATCTCTATTTATGTTGAAAAGAATAATATGCAATCTGTGGAGTTGCTTGGGTTCTCTTGAAACTTATTATTATCAGTTGGTTTATCAAAGTTTTATCTTGTTGTGGGCTTCACTCTCTCTCTTTCCATAAGTAAGACAGGATATGGTGTTGTTGCTAGGTTTGAACATGGTTCAACCTCGGTATCAGTCTATAAATTTGTCCTTTTGGTATTGATGAACTAATATCATGAGGGGTGTTTGGATAAAATGATACGGATGCTTATTATGTTTTAGCTTGTAATTGCAATTCCTTTGGCTTGAGGGCTTGAATATGTCTTCCTATCCTGCACACCGTACTTCTACTTGGAAGCCTTTATTAGCAAAATATGCTTTATGATTTCTTGATTTTATTCCTCTGCTTATGCTTATGAACTTTGATTTGATCTTTCCAGTGCACTCTACTCAGGGACAATGTCAAGGTTGAGGGACTGCCCCATGGGAAGAACAAGATTGGCGGCCTGTTCAATGCATTGAAGAATGAGGTTGCTTCTGTAGGCTGTGACCCATTTTGGAGTACATCCTTTGATCCACATTCCTTATGGAAGCCGGAGTTCGGAAACATGGATGTTTCAGCATCATTTTCTTGTGTAGACTGGGTTTCTGTATTCAAGTTATTGCATCAAATTGCTGTTAGTAATACTGATAAAAGTCTAAGACTTGAGGCTATCTCGATCATGAATTTGATTCTTATGAGAAGCAATGCTTATACAGAAAGGGAAAAGTAAGTTTTCTGTTAGCTATCTTGCTGGAATTTCTGAGTGGGATAGGAACTGAATTTAAGTAAAACAGGTTCAGTGATATGGCTATCTTTGAAAGCATTGGACAGTGGCTTAAAAAGGATGCTGATTCACATGTGCAGAAGCAAGCTCTTCATTTACTGCACTTGCTACTAAATTGTAAGCAGCATTCTATTAAATATTGGTTTCTTTCTTTGATTCAGTATTTTGTATTGTTGTTTATTGCAGAACTTCAACCATCTTATATAAAACTGCACATTCTGTTGTATATTCTGTGTTTCATGCCAATTATGGTAGTTTAGCAGGGCTTTGTGTAGCTGGTTTTGCTTTTGGAAACTATCTATATTAGTGATACTGAAACACGTAGGCTGGTCTTTGATGCTAAATTGAGGAAAGGATAAGAGTTACCTCTGATTTATCGCATCAAGTAATACAGCCCAAGAATTAGGAAATGTATTCAAAGAAGAATATGAAGAGAAAAGAAGAGGAAAGAAGAGGACAAGATAAGCAGTAGAAGAAACAAAAGGATAGGAGAAAAAGCATGCGTCAGTGGGAAATACTGTTCATGACAAAATAGCCACCTTTGATAGTGCTGCAACAAGTAACACTAGTCTATCTATAATTAGAGTATACTATAAAACAATAAAAATAGTGGATGTGTTAAAATAACCTGTAAATAATAGTAGAACTTCAGCAATAGAAAATGAAGTAAATAACAGTTCTGAAATCCTGCATTGATGAGTGCATCTCGTTTGATACATGGAAGTATTTTCTGTTTTGGACTTGTAGCATAAAAATTATGAATTTTAAATGCAACAAAAAGTCTATGCTGCTGGACTGAATGGAGACGAATCGTTGAATTAGAAAGTTTAGTGGCTGAGCAGCAAAAAGATCCTAGTTCCAGCTTATTATTCTTTTTTCGAGAGATACAGTCCCATGAGGACTTTTCATGATGCTGAATGTATATTTATTCAACATGTAACATCTTTCCTTAATGAAGCTCAGTTTTTTGTTTAATGGATTCCTAGATTTTGATAATTCATTTTTGCTGAAATAAAGAAAGT
This sequence comes from Erythroxylum havanense, assembly GCA_024752395.1. Lineage (NCBI taxonomy): Eukaryota > Viridiplantae > Streptophyta > Magnoliopsida > Malpighiales > Erythroxylaceae > Erythroxylum > Erythroxylum havanense. The sequence goes on along the minus strand of JANTNU010000005.1, from coordinate 12,475,550 downwards.
ATTATGTTGCACCAACTTGTTTCTTTTTCATGGTGAGCCTAGTTCATTATCATAGAGAATTTACACAAGGATTAAATTCACGTTGATGAATGAGCCTAATTGTTTTTATTATATCTGAACATGACAGTCTGATTCGTATTAACTGGCTTTTCCCTGCATTCCGATAGATTTTCACTTACGTGGTTTATTAAGCACACATCTCACGGAACTTTTCAAATTGAAGGTCCCAAAATACTGAGCATATTCTGCTTGAGTTGTAAAGATGAGGGGAGTGCTAATGCTGCAAATGACGATATAAATGCTCCAAGAGTTGAGGGGATAAGCTTCATCTTTGAAGGCTTGGCTGACTGTATTTCTTGTTGTGGAAATAATATACTGGTAGGCTTAGCAATTCAATTCATCTTTCTGTGATGGATTTTATGTAATTTTCTTTTTAGGTAAATTCTATGATAATTTATTATTGTTGCCTTTTCTCATCAACTTGTTGATTCTTCAATGTGATTTTCGTAAGCGTAATGGATATTTTGTTGATTAAATTTTGATATGTAATCTTAATGTTATTGTTTGGCTTTATATTTAGTGACAGTAAACTGCCTTATTCTTGAACAGTTGTGATACTCAAGTTTTTTTATCACTGGTGGAAGATTATCATGGGGATGGACAATGACAGAACTATCATTTGTTTGTTGAAGAAGTATATTTTTTATGTTACTTCTATAATATTATCTGGCTGCCTTGTTGGGATCTAAATAATGATACGCAAAGTTGTGCCCCAGGGGATGTGTATCTTGCCCACAAAGAATTTAATTTTGTTTGTAGCAGCATGCGGTCTCATTGCACGCACAAAACTGTGTTGGTATCTGCAAAATGCAACATTTTCCAACTTCAATTCTTCTGATTATATTTTCAGGACATACAACTTCGCAAAAGAGCTGTAACATTCCTTGCATTTTTAGCCTCATGTGGGAAATCCGGCTTTGAAATCCTGGTTGGTTACAAGTTAAAAGGAGAGGCAAACCTTGTTATGTTGATATTGCATGTATTGGTATCAGAAACAGATATGGAAGCATCGGTACCTCTGGAGCCAGCTGAAACAGTGAAAGCAAGGTAATCAAAGATAATAGCTTGTTTGGGTTTCCCCCCCTATATTAGAATTAAATCCTCCTACTGTCATTCATCACGCACTTCTCTTTTTTTGGTGCTTTCGCGCCAGAATCTATATCATATCTAAGGAAATATGTTAGGCCTGCCCATATGTGTTTTGGCCATTGAATTTTCATGGTATCAAAATTTTCCTTTCGCTTTCTTTGTGTGGCGGACTTTTCTCTCAACTGGTTCTTTTTGTCAAAAATATATTTGGTTGCAGGACTTTGCTGATAAGAGAAGTGCTGATATTATTGAATAGACTGGTGTCGAATCCTGCATACTCGGCTACTGTCATGCGGGTGATGACGGCTACCAGAGATATAGCTAGTTTGACAATTGATGTTGCCTGCAGGTTGTCCAGAAATGGCCAAAGGCCAGGGAAATTTGACAGCGGAACATGGCAAATAAGAGAAGCAGAAATAGTGGATTTAGCTCTGGTGTTCAAAAAAAGGGTCTGGTCTTATTTAGGAGATAGAATATAATAAGATTCGGTGTCGTTGGAGTTTGTAATTGTTCCTATCCCGTTTTTGGTGCATGGTGAGTGAGGGCCGAGTGTACCGAATCTAACAAATTCGTAGCTTAGTAGAACGACCTTGGATGTTTCTATGAGCTATTTACAACCGAAGCGTCAAATATTCCTTTTGTATTTGGTAATTTATCTTTGCCCAGTCCGGTGAATGTTGAATGGACAGCAAATTTTTGCGATTTTGTTAATTAGTAAAACAATATTTATAGCAGGCATTGCCATTTATTCAATCATATGTTGTAAGTTGCTCATGTTAAAAGTAAAATTAACATAATTTTGACTGTTACAAAGCAAAAGTAGTAAATTTTGATCTTTATCGAACCATCTGAACTTAAGTTTAAATCTTATTAAAAGAAACAGCAACACAAATATAGTCTCCAGTGATATTTGAGCGTTGATACTGCACTTAATCAAGCTTATTTTTAGGCGTAATTTGCAACAGACTCACTTAAATTGTTTTTGTTTTGTTTCATAATTTGACAACATGCAAATGTTATAATTTTATTTTAAAAATTAGGTTAATTAAAAAATATTAAAATTTTTAATCATAATTTAAAATTTAAAAAATAATAATAAAATAAAATAATTAATTGTTATATTTTCACGTGAATAACAAAGTAATATTTCTTAGAAAGTTTATGTTAATTGTTCAAATCACATGTTCCTGTTATTCTATGCCTATTATTTCAGATCACCTGTTCTTGTTATCTATGCCTGTTGTGTTTAATGAACATTTATCTATTTAATTTTTGTGGGTTTTATTTATTGGCGGATAGATACTTATGAAATATGATAGAAGATATCTGTTTCCACAAAAGAGTCTCTTGCAAAATTTTATAAAAAAAAAAAAAGAAAAAGGAAATGCAGCTTCTGCTGACAACGCTCTGATAACATAAATAGATTATCCAATGCTGATGGAGGAAAGGGAGAGCTGCTCATCTTAAATGCAAATATTCAGACAAGACGGTATTATTTTAGAACTTATTATAATGAGATTTATGTTACAATATCTTTTGAAGTAGTATTTTAAAACTTTGGTACATGATTATAAAACTTCTGAGCGAAGCGAGGGAAACAAATTTAAGAATGTTACAAAAGACGCGGCTAACGGTTATACCTTCAACGGTAAAAAAAAGAGACACATAACGCTCTCTCGGTCTCTTATATATATGTCCCAACGGTAACAAGGATGAGCGCTTTGCACACTTTCTTTCTTTCTCAGTTTTCAGTACTCATCCCTACTGATTTGCTGAGAAACTCTCTCCGCAATTCAATCGGAAACTCTCTGCTCTCTTTTGGGTTTTCCTATCTCACTATTACTCTGCTTCTCATTGATTTGTCGTCTCAGCAAATCAATCAAACTTTCACAAGCAACTAGTTTTTGGTGGTGCCGATCGAGCTTTTCTGTTCTCGGGTTTTTGAGCTCTTTTCAAAAAGATGACAACAACAATTAACATACCATCTGGACTCAAGTTCCTTCCCGATGATGAAGAGTTAATCAGTTTTCTGTTTAGAAGACTCAATGGTCCATTGTCGTCACTGGAGAGAACTTTTATGAGGGACTGCAATCTTTATGGCAATGAGGAGCCATGGGAGATTTGGGAGAGCTTTTCCGATCATCTGCCTTATTCCCCTAAAGATCTATTCTTTTTCACTATTCTGAGAAAGAAATCTGCCCACGGCTCCAACATCATTCGCCGGGTTGGTTCTAGTGGTGGTAGTTGGCATGGAGAGGATTCCAGCATCCAGATCAATGCCACCGTTGCTGTTAGTGATGGTAAGATTGTGTCCGTCCTTGGATCAAGGAAGAGGTTCAGCTACAAGAACCCCAATTCCTCTCAGAATGGTATATGGATAATGCATGAATACAGCATAGGATCCAACAGCTTAGTGCTCTGTAGATTGAGAAAGATGGAGGCTTCAAAGAACAAAAGGACCAGACAATCTGATAAGACAAAGCCTTCAATTTCAAACATCAAGAAGAGAAAGCTGCAATCTCGTGAAGGTGAAACGAGCTGTCATTATGGTGATAATGGGCAAGCTCTGTTGCCTACTGTTGACCACCAGGCCTTCACCCTTGATCCCATGAATCTGTGGGCTCCAGATCTGGAAGAAACTATCATTGTTACCTACCCACCTGTTGAGACCGTAAGTAATTGTTTTACTGTGGAAACAGTGTGTACATTTCCTGAATCTGATTGGTTCGAGTCCTTAAACTGGCTGCAGTCAGAGGGTATTTCATTGGATATCTTTCAAGATACTGATGCCATTGACGCAGCTGTTACTAACTGTTGATATTGGATATGGTGGTGTTATCGTAAGCTGATGCTAAAGACTTCTTTATGCTGATTTACATCTCATAAAAAATATAGTTAGATTGCTTAATTTGTTTTTAGGCATATCCATTGTCATATTTGTCATGTTCTCATATAGAATATAGGTCATTTAGTTGAATTCACTCAGCTTAATGATAGAAGTATAACGTCATATCCATTGACGGGTATGTGAATTGTTCCTCAAACTGGTCATCGTTTTTGGGTGGTACTAGTTCACTAAATCTACTGATGAAACTTGACTGTATGGATAATTCAATTTCTGACATTACAAAAGGAGTTGCTATACATGATATGACTTTTATGAGTTCCACGGTGAATTCTCTGGGAGATACGGAAGTTCAGCCTGTAATTGTAAGTCTTAAATACGTTTGATATCAAGCATTAGCCTGTATTTGTTAGCCAAAGCCATGCTTTTATTAGTTATTACATTTCAAATGGAAGAATGATACTAAACTTGACAATTGTAGCCGAATAACTTGTTTTGATGTTTTCTGTTCAGGTTTTTATACATCCAACATGATCTGCAAAATTTAATTTAGTTGTTTAACCTTTCTAGTTGGTTAAGTCCTGCAAAAATGTTGTCAATCTAATTTGACCCATTAAGAAACTTTAGTTCAGCAAGTTTTTGAAGAATGCTGCCAATTCATGGGAGCTTTTTCATATCAGAATCGTCCATTTGTGCATTGTTTTTTAATCTGCTACAACTTCTGCAGGCCTAAATTCTTTGGCAAAATTCAGTTAAAGCCCTAAATTGCTGCATTATCCATGCCGTTGATGAATGGTAAATTTTGCTGCAATTTACTGGACTGCTGCAAGTCCTTTGCTCTTTGCACTTAACCGAAAATCAATCTTTTGATTCATTCCTAGTAATGGATGATTTTCGTGATACTGTATCCATCCATCAGTTCTTTTTAATGATTATCAATTTGTTTGGAAAAAAAAAAAAGAGCAACAAGTTATAGCTGTCATTCCTCAACTTGCATGCATAGTTAAATTTTGCTAACTGCATAGAATTGTTGCAAAAGGCCATTTACTGTCGCATTGAAAGTTCATATGAGAATTCTAAGAGAGCCTGCATATTTTACAACTCCTGATTCGTTCAGATAACCAATAACATATATTCCTTGCATGTCTAAAATCAGAGGCTTGAATAGGATGATCCATCCATCTACTAAACTTGTCACGTGTTGCAAAAAAATAATTGCATGAAATTCTTGAAATGCTACATAATTGCCAAGTTCACTGAAGTATTTAATGCAGAATTAAACCAAACCCATTCCAGTCCAGCTTCATGGAACTCGTTTATTTCTTATGCAAGTTCTCACCATATTCTGGAAATTGGACCTGAGGATCTGGCCTCTTCCATCAATTACATGTCTTTCATGCTAACTCCCGTGGCTGCTCCATATCTCCAAATATATTGCAATGTAGTGAATGGGTATACTTCAACCATTTGATGCTTCAAGACCAATCAAACATCGTTATTCATGGTATTACTTGTACATACTTCTGTTTTTCTTCCAATTTGTTTTCTGGACAGCTTCTTGTCTCATGCATGCATCGAAGAATCAATTCGCACTGTTAAAACCACTCATATTGTTTTCTTTGCCTCAATCTAGCTGGACAAGTTTCACTTCAGTTGTTGATTATGCTTGAAAGTCGTTAAGAAGCTATAATTCAACCTAGAGACTGGCCTTCTTTCCAATTGAAATTTGTTCAATTTTCTAAGAATACTGCAGTTTTTAAATTCTAATGCATGATATGCCAAACTCCAGTGGATTTCAGTTAGTATAGCAATGCCAAGGACTTGCTTTGCATACTTTCTTTGCTGCATTCTTGCTCCCAACATAAAAGCCAAGTTATTGCTCACAGCCTAGGCTTTTACTTGTACTAAGCATCAAACCAGAAGGCCCCAAGCATGTATCAAATGCAGTGAAGCTTATACTGCATCCTTGAATCTTTTTTTCCGATAGATTTCCCGGATATACATTGTTAGTCACTGCATAAGTTAAGCTATTACAATATCCGTTTGCTACTTCTATTGAAATTATTGTCATGATTCTGTTTAATACAGTGTCCACTTGCTTTACCCTGACGTGTGATGCATATACTCAACCATTCATTGTTGCCTCGACTTTCCAAAACTTAGTTGATTGTACTCGATTGCTGTGGTAATGGAGTTGGGCTATTGTACCTGCATCAGCCACTCAATTCTGGAATTGGATGCTTTTTATTATTATACTAGTGGCAACCTATGCTCTAAAGTAATTTCAAACTTTTCTGATCTTAGTTTGCCAAATTCCACTGCCATGTGATTATGCAAATTTTAAATCTGACAAACATATCTGGATGATTAAACCTGCATAAATGCTGCAAAACTAAGTTTAACATATCAACATGGCTTAATTTAGAAACCTTCCAGATTTTGAATTCTTGGTATTGCAATTTTGTTTTTGCATTATTTTGTCCAGGTACCTCGTGAATCGTGCAACATTGAATGAGCCATGCTTTAGCTAGACCTTCCAGGTTTTGAAATCTTGATATTGCGATTCTGTGGTTACATTCTGTTGTCCAGGTATCCCGTGAATCAGGGGTCAGATCCTCTGGCCCCTTTTTATTTGAGTCATCCACTCAGGTGGGATCCACTTGAGTGGATGGCTCAGATGAGAGGGGGCCAGAATAGGGCCAGAATAAGGGGGACAGAGGATCTATCCCCTCCACGTGAATCATGCAACATATCTTTCCTATTGGAAAACCATGATTCATCCATGATTATCCGCCGCTGCAAATATTCATGTTGTTACACATTGTTCTGATCTCTTTTGGCAGATGGGAGTCAATCCAGTCGTGCTCTCTTAACTTTTACCAAGAGAGCATGATTTGTATCATCAATTCATGAATTTCATTGTGTCTTAACTTGTATACTATATCCTCGTATTTCTGCATTTCATAGTTGCTAGATTACATGGCACTAGTATTGCAGAATCAAAATTGAATACAACAATTTTCTGCTGAACTTCAAATTTGTCTTGCAGGCTGCACTCGGTTACTTGGTAAATGAAATTAACTTAGTCTGAGGATCCACCTGAGATTAACATTCGACCAAATGATGCTCTCCACTGTAACCAAATTCTAGGACCAACATTTAAATTTCAGTTAAGCATTAGTGAGCAGCCTTTAATGTCCATGTTTACGTATTATCCTGCAGGACCAACAGCAACAACATAATCAAGCGAAATTGCAACTCGCTTGAAAAAACAAAAGCGGCATGAGCATTAGCTGAATACAACAAAAAAACTTGGCAGCATTAGGATACCCAACCTAACTCCTTTCCAGAATTCTATTGTTAAGACTTGTCAATTGCTGTTGTTTTGCAGATTCTGAAGTAACTTAAGTTCATAATGCCGCTGTTCAGTACTTCACTACCTGGTGCTACTTAGTCTGAAAAAGAGAAGCACAATTGTCAATAACGATAAAAGTTTCGCTTCTATTTCTTCTTAATTTTTGTAGAGCAGTGCCTTACGATTACTTGAACAAAGCTGGACGATTAAGTCACCAGTGCCGGTTTCAGTTTTCAGAAACCAACAAAGCAGAAGAACACGACAATCATCCAACATTAATGAGCATTTTCATGAATTGTATCTTGGGTTTTCTTTTAATTAGTTTCACTCAAGAATTAACTCAAAGTTAAATGTTGTATTTCAAGTTTGCAAGGGAAACGGCAGGAAACCAACAATCAATCACAGAATTTCAACGAAACCCTACAACACTTTCTTATCCTTCTCCCTATAAATTAGTCATTTTAATTATTGAAAATTTTCGATGAATTGGAGAAAAGCATTTTTCACTGAAACCAATAAAAGCAACTTAAGGTGAAGTGATTGCAAAAGATGAAGGCTTTTAGGTTTAGATTAAATAAAACAATTTAGAAGATAAAAGAGAAAGAAATAATTAGGCAATTGGGGAATGGGATTAGTGC
>JANTNU010000005.1:12446311-12467463 GCA_024752395.1 Erythroxylum havanense | reverse complement strand
AGGTTTAGATTAAATAAAACAATTTAGAAGATAAAAGAGAAAGAAATAATTAGGCAATTGGGGAATGGGATTAGTGCTCTCAGACTCGACCTGAGAATTTCATATGATCAAGTGATTCTCAAGAACAAAGTTGCGTGTTTTTTTAACAACCAAGCAACCAAAATTTACTGCATTTTCACCTACTTAAAAAATCTTGAATTTACTTCAAGAATTGGAATGTTTTCATCCACTAAGCAGAAACAGGGAATGGAGAATGCACCCCCCAAGAAAGAATTTATAATTAGAAATCAAAAATCAAACAAACAAGAAACAGGTTAATCTGGACTTGTAGAGTATATGTCTAGTCTTCATCATCCGAGTTAAATGTTATCTTTTTCGCCTTTGGCGCATCAGCAGTTATTTCCCTGAAGTGAGCTCCATATAGCTTGGACTCCTGCGTTGGATAAAAAAGTCAGAAATCTGTTGAGCATTAACCAAAGATGCAAAATTGCTATTATGTTTCTGAGACCAGATTGGTATAACAAATGTGCAGTCAACAAATCAGAAAATGTGAACATTCTAAATACTAATTCTACTGAGAATGCACAAGGGAAGTTCTATATACACCTTCTTCTTCACATGCGTGCCGAATTTCAAAAGAGCAGCCGGCACAACTTGACCAGCTTCACGTAAAACATTCACCAACTCTCCAGCTAGTCCCTGGAACAGTAGAAGAGAAGTAAGAAACAGTGTGAATGCATGATTTTTTTTTTTAATCAAGTAAGGTTTCTGAGTATTTACCTTGTTGTGATGTGTAAAAAATGTATGGGCAACACCTTTCTTACCAGCACGCCCTGTCCTCCCAATTCTGTGAACATAATCCTCTGTAGTGAGTGGAAAACTATAGTTGATTACTACTTCAACATCTGGGATGTCTAATCCTCGAGCAGCCACATCAGTAGCCACCTGCATATTATGTCATCAGTCAAGAAACAAATTTCTAAAGTTCCAAAATATCTTCAAAAGAAACACCAGCCACCACAGCTCATTCACTAGTGAATATATACGACTAATGGCTATCATCTACTATTAATGATCAGCATATTATAAAAATAACCTTGCAGCATAAACTCTCAGCAAGGTCACACGAAAATTGATTGTAGCAAGGAAATATTTCATGATAAAACTATCCATTTTGTTCAGTAAAATGAAAATGACCCACAAGACATGATAACTAATGTTTGTTACTTTTATGTGTGAAGGAAACAAATCATGATGGCGCCACAATTAAGTGCCTGCTGAACTTGTAACATACCATCAAAGGACAGGTACCCTTCTTGAATAATGTGAGGGCCTCTGTTCGCTTATTTTGGGCTTTATCTCCATGGATTGAAACAACTTTCCAACCACTATATTCCAATAAAAATGTTAAAAACGTGAAAACAAAGAAACACAAAATATATATGCTTTAGTATACCTTGCTTTGAGCATCCCTTCAAGACGATAAACTTCTTTCTGGTACAAACCAAAAACTAAAACTCGGTTCCTGATGGTAAGTATATGATCAGAAATGAGTTCGTTGAAGAATAATTGACAATTGCCAAAAAGTAGAAAGAAACCAAAATCTTGCGTAGTACCACAGACAAACACAACATATTCATAAGGCAAGGCTAAGTACTTCAATAATCCATTCAAATACGCTTCTCATTTTAAAAACAATTGACTTGGATATCTTTCTTCTAAATTAACTACTCCTTAAAAGTCATTAAACAAAATTTCCTTTCTTTCCTATCAAATTTACTTGAATAAATTACCAAGAAGTTCACTTACTAGTTTCTCTTGTTTGTCAAAATTTTGAGATGTATATAAATTGGCTCTGGAAATTATAACATGAATATTGCTAAAATACAGAAGAATGTTTTTAAGGAAGAATATGCCATCACTGTTTAATCATCAAAAGATGCCTACTAACTTGATAATTTTATTTTGAGAAAAAAAAGCAGTGAAAAAAGTAAGTAAAGGTCACCGGAAGCAACAGCAAAGCAAGCACTCATTACCTTTGGGATTTGTGATACTTTTCCAGTAATGCATTCAAACGAGCATCCCGCAAATGGTCCTCCAAGACCTATATTAAAATGAAATGGTCGAAAATCATACTTCTTCTCATATTAAGGACAAAATAGTGCAATGCTGAAGAGTGTGGAGTAGAACCTCAACAATCTGCATCACATCATGGTTAGCAGCAGTATCCTCAGAACCTACAATCACCTGCAACAAAGGCCATCAGTTTTTAAAAGCAAAGAAAAGCAACATTACAGAAGGCAAACAGACATGAAGATCCCACCTTAACTGGGTTGGGCTCCATGTACTCCTCAGCTAAATTATGAACATCGAGTGGCCACGTAGCACTGAACATAACCATTTGGCGATCTGCACACATTCAACAAAGTGAAATTTATATCAAAATATGTGTACTACATTTACTTAATTAGCAAGATGCAATAATAGTAATTAAATTCAAATGACTGGAACCAAATGCACTAGGAGAAAGTCAATAATGCTCTGAACCAAGTGACATCTGAAAAGGTAGTACAAACAAGTATTAAAACATTCCTCACAGAGACTCAATAAGAACCAAGTACACATTCTTCAGAAAAGAAAAATAGATAAAACAAATTTGAAGCTCATACAGACAGTGGCCCCCAACATCTAACAAAAACCAGTTCTTATTGGAGACTAAGCATGAGAATATACATATCAAATATCAATACTGCAAAACCAAATAGTACTTGAAAAGGTTAAAAGAAAGAAAACATATTAATAAAGGAGAAATAATAGTAATACCGCATACCAGAGCATGTGTTGCTCAATATAGAGCGAACTTCTTGTCTAAATCCCATGTCAAGCATCCTATCTGCTTCATCAAGAACCTAAAGAGATTACAGAAATCATTCATCACACATTTTAGACAACAAGGGCAAAACTAACTACTTTATCAGACATTACATAGCATTTCCTTTGAGCTACAGAAAGAGTAAATTCATAGACAATTGGAAATGCATTAAGGCAATTATGCTTATTATTCCTGCCACAGCTTGAATCTTGACAAGGGAGAAAGTATCCAGAGATAACAGTCTCCACCATGGGAAAGAGAGTGTGAAATTAAAACATCTGAATATTTTGACAGCTCCATGGGGTATTTCATGATAATAATCAATTAAAAAAAAGGAATCATGTAATAAGTCGTTCGTTAGGAACAAGAAAACACAAAAAGAAAATCTGCAAGCTTTTACGTAATATAACTCATACAAGTAATGGTGAAAATGGAACCAAGACCTCAACTAACACATCCACAGCATATGTGCATAAGCATAACAACCTAATATTAGTTCAATTCATTTCTGCTGTGCATCATATATTAGTTCCATCCATTACTATTTGTTTTCAAATGCTTGTACATTTGTAAAGAACAACATAGGAGGATATAAGGAGGTTTTAGTATATTAGTAGAATCAACAGAATATTACTACCAACAAAAGCTAATAACAAATCAAACAATTCCACTTAATTCTTTTGCTGTCTTGTATCTACCAAATATAAAGCTAGAATTGACAAATCAATTCAATTATATTATATTGATAGGATTGGATGCTACCATAGGATTCACACCAAGCATGTCCTTGTAGAAATTTCTCCAGTTCAAGAATTTAAGAAACAGGAAAACCCACTGATTCTCAATTCAATTATATTATATTGATAGGATTGGATGCTACCATAGGATTCACACCAAGCAAGTCCTTGTAGAAATTTGTCAAGTTCAAGCATTTGAGGAACAGGAAAACCCACTGATTGACATTAATGAAAAAATGGAGACTTATCAGGAAAGACTTGATAGAAACTGTTTACTCACCACAAAAGAGACGTCCTTAAGACGACATACATTCATTTCAATCAGATCCTTCAAGCGACCAGGGGTTCCAATGACAATATCCTGAGAGTACAAATTTCCAGTGACAACAAGTAGAACACAAATTTTTTGTGCCTAAATATGCATAAGTAAAAGAAGTAGAAGATAATGACCAAAAAAAATGGACTAAAGTACCGAGTTAATATAATCTTAATGTTGAAAATTTCTTGTTTAACATTTGTTACACAATAGCATCACTTTTACTCCCAGTAGCACAAGGCTTGTCAAAGAAACAATAAGAAACACATATTTTGCACTTATTAGTCATATGAAGACAGTGATTGGAAATCAAAGAATGAAATGATTCTACACCAAGCAACATCAATGCTAGCGCTTATTTATTTAATTGGCAAACAATAGTCAAAGCAGGATGGTAGAATTTCAAAATATTGAATTGACGAGGGCTAATTTCCAGTTTAACAATGCCAAAAATGTCAAACTCAGTTTAAGGATTTCTAATAAATGTAATGTGCTCTTTCTCTAACATTTCAAATGTCAGCTATTATTAATATTTCATAGATAAAAAGTTCATCCATTTGAAATGCCTTATACAATAATATTGGTCATCCTTACCCACATCTTTAACAGTTTTATAATATTGGTCATCCGTACCCACATCCTTAACAGTTCTATATTAGATCTTATGATTTAACTAAAATGCAGACTGCAAAGCAATCCACTGACAGAAATAAGAGAATATATTCCTAAAAGAAAAGAGTAGGAAATACAAAAGGAAAATCGTACAACACCAGACTTCAGAGAAGAAATTTGAGGTCCTTTAGCAGTTCCTCCATATAAGCAAATTGATTTCACATCACAAGGTTGGCCAGCATCCCGCAAAACATCCCATATCTGCCACCAAAGAAGAGTAATAATTGTCAAGTTGTTCAGTAAATAAGCCTCAAACAGCTGTATACATAAAGAAAAATATACAAGAATATAATTTTCATGATGTATGTTGCTGAACAAAACAAGGAAAAAGAAAGATGTAAAAAACAATGATTGTCACTGTAATCAAATAAATGGTAGATTTCAATAATATGTGGGTCAAATCCAAAACAGGCAGATGCTTTACGCATCAAGTGAAGGAAAACTGCCCCTCCAATTATATTCAATCTACAACGAATAGATGGTAAGTTCCTACAGTGAGTAAGGTGCAATGTTAACCTTAATTAGATTTCTTTACCATTTTCGCACCAAGAAAACATTCAATCATTTATTATTTTCTGCTACAACTTTCATCAGAACCAATCAATGAACATGTATCCAGGAAAACAAGACATAAGATCATTTTGGATAGAAATTATGCAACTTAAATAACAGTTTTGCAGCTTTCACTTTTATCCTGCATACTTCTTTCCATTCACAGTGTGCAAATTTTCTACACGCACATGATGCGAGCTAAACAAATGCATCGAGAAGGTAAACTTTTGGAACCAAACACATACTTGATCAGCCAACTCCCTTGTAGGAGCAAGCACAAGGCAAAGAGGATTGCCCATCTTCGTTGATTTAGCTTTCCGTTTGTTCAGGACATGCATTATTGCCGGTATCCCATAAGATAAAGTCTTACCTAGTAGAAAAAAAATTTACATACTCAGATATCTGAATAAAACAAAAAATTAGGAATTTCAAACACATGTATGTATATCTATAATATACCTGAACCAGTCTTTGCAATCCCAATAAAATCACGGCCATCCAACAAAAAAGGCCATGAATGGGCCTGAATTGCTGAAGGGTTCTTGAAATCCTTGCAACATTTCAACACATCATCTGGCAGCTTCAACTCAGCAAAAGACTTCAATGGGGCATACTTTGCCTTCTTCCAGTCCTTTCCAGTAACCACTATTTTATCGTTCTCAAGCGCCACACTTTCATTGACAACTTGCTCTAATTCCTCCTCCAAATTAAGTGTTTCACTTTCTCTTCCAGTCTCTCCGTTTTCCCTATCCTTTCTCTTCATCATCTTCTTCTTCTTGTTATTTTCTTCCTTTAGACTCACTTCCCGCTCATAAGTTTCGTTATCTTCCTCTTCTTCGTGCTTTCCCTTCTTCTTCTTATCTTTTTTTAAACATTTTTTGAGTTGGGTCTCGTCAAGTTTCCTCTTTAGGTTCGGCTCCTTTTGCAATTCGAACTCTAGTTCATTTTGCTTGTTCTTTTTGTCTCCCTTCTTCTTCTTCTTCTTCTTCTTCTCGCTATGAAGTACGTGACCGTTCATTGACTCTTCTTGGAGTTGCTTACCCATCATTATCGATGGAGATTAAAAGAACAAACAGAGACAAGCAACGGCCAAAGATCGTGTAGAGAAGAAGAAGAAGAAGAAGAAGCAGAAGAAGGAGGAAAGCTTTGACGTAGGGTTTTAGTGATTTTTCCAAATAGGTTTCTTTGGGCTTTAGTTTTCTGTGGACCGGGTAGAGTCCGCATAGGAATAATTTATTTATTTAAAACATAATCATAAATTTATGGAATAATTTATTTATTTAAAACATAATCATAAATTTTAAGATTTATGATTATGTTTTAAATAAATAAAACATAAGAAAATAGATAAAAGGTACTTGTGATGGATACATAATTGTATATAGGCACATTTATAACTTTATTTTAAAATTATTGTAATTATCATATACTAATTCTTCTTACTTATGAATTTCAAATAAGATTTAAAAATAATTATTTATTTTATATTTAAAATTATTCTTAAACTCAATTACTCAATTTTATAATAGAATTAATTAATTAAAGTTTATTCAAAAGATAAGGCCGAAAAACCTTCTTTTATAATTACCTTAAATTCATTATTCTTAAAATTTATAATTTTAAATATAAAAAATGATTTCAAATAAATAATAAATTTTTTCCGTAAAGGTAAAATTAGCAATAGTTCAATCTTTTTTTCATCTACCAGTAGCGCTTCTAAGTTAATGACACTTTTATTTTAACTGATTTTATTATTATCACTATTTCTTCTATTTAATTTTCAAATTAAAACGTATGAAAGAACAAATTTAATATTTTCAAATTATCCGACTCTAATCAATTTTGTAATTGAAAAACCTCATCAACCATAAATATGTTCATTTACATATTATTAGATAAAAAATCAGCCAAGTCTAGTTTGTATTCATATCAAAGTCTAACTTTCTTTTTGATTTAATAAAATTAACAAAATTAAATTTTTATATAACACACAACCAACTCAAACACATTTAAAAAAAACAATGAAAAATAAGTGCACAATTAGAAATTATTTTTATTCTAAAATTATTGCAAATTTTATGGAAACATTGTTTAATACAATAAATGAAAAATTAACATAACCAAATAAATTAAAGTACTTGAAAGACTAAAATTTAGTAATGACTTTGGTACTTTCCAAATTTGAAAAGTCGAAAAGAACTAGTTACCATGCATGAGAAATTACTTATTCATTTATTCTCATTTGATGTCTTTAGTTCATTCATTTTCTCCAAGAAAATGATGCATCACAATGATACTTAACAGTAACATAAATTATTTGGTAAACAGTGTCAAGATATACAATGGAGGGCAAATGGGATGTAAAGACATATATATTAATTTGTTAAAATTTGTGACCATGGTGTATTCATGCAGTTAGACGAAATGGTTGCATTTTCTGGTGCCAATAAAACATTAAATATTTGAATTTGGTTAATAAACAATAAGCATTAAATGCAAAATCTTCACATATTTAAACACACTATTAATAAATCCAATGTCATAATTAACTAAATAAGTTTTCACATGATTGAAGGATGCACATACAATAAAATTAGAAGAATAACTTCTAAAGATGGCGGAACTTGATTAGAAATCATCATAAATTAATGTATTGCTATAAGATAACAACAAACACAGTAGAGAACCCATAGTTTTATGAATCCAATTCTCCCAACCTTTTTCACAAATCCTATACTACCGTACAAAAAGTTAGGAGTTCCCATGACTTATACACAAGTTATTAGGGATATATATGAATATATTAAGATTAGAGTAAAAATGATAGAAGGAAATACATAACATTTCTCTTTTAATATCAGGTTACACCAAGGTTCTTCATTGAATCTCTTGTTGTTTGTAGTAGAGATGGATAAGCTAATCAAGAATATTCAGGGAGATGCCTTAATATATGTTATTTGTTGATGGTATTGTTTTAATAGATTAGACAAAAAATTGTGACAATGTCAAGCTAAAATTGTAGGAGGATATGTTAGAGTTGAAGGGTTTTAAATTGAACAGAACTAAGAATGAGTAATTATAGTGTAACTTTTCAGGCTATATGGTGACTTTTGATATGGAGGTAAAGATTAGTTCAGAAGTTATACCATAAAAAGAGTGTTTTAAGTATCTAGGATCTATCATCTAAAGTAATGGAAAAATCAAAGAAGACATTGTTCACTGTATCAAATCACAATGACTTAAATGGAAAAGTACATTAGGAGTTTTATGTGACAAGGAGATGCCACTTAAGCACAAAGATAAATTCTATTATTTAGCGATTAGGTTGTACATGCTCTATAGGATAGAGTGTTGTCCCATCAAACAGATATATAGTCATAAGTTAATGGTGTCAGAGATAAGGATGCTTCGGTGAATATGTAACCTTGTTAGAAGAGATAAGGTTAGAAATGTAATGGTAAGAGACAAATTAAAGTTGGTTAATATTAATGAAAAGTTAATAAAGACAAAGCTTAAGTGGTTCAAATATGTTGAGAGGAGATATCTATACCCTCCAAATATTATACTTAAAGATTCTAAAAGGAGAAAAGGAAGGCCTAAGAAGAATTAGGAGAGGAGATCAAAAATAATATAGCTCTGTTGGAATTTATCAAGGACGTGACCTTTAATAGAAAACTTTAACGTACTAAGATATGGGTAAAGGATCTCACATAGAAAATTCTTTTTTTTCTCATGTCTTTTAAACATTTTTCTTCGAATCTTATGCCTTGTATTTAGCCTAAATATTTAATAAGTAGTACTCCCCTTAGATTTATTTAGCCTAAATGTTTACGTTTAAATGTTTCCTTACTTAACATAAACATTTTTTTATAATGGATTGTTTGTTTTATTTATTTACTTGTCTTCTTTCTTATTTGTGTATTTATTTACTTATGTCATCTTTTATTTTTATTCGTTACCTTGTTTGTTCTATATTTATTATGTTAATTATTTTTATATTTCTATTTTTACATATTTATTTTTATTTTATTATCTTTTATTTTTATTTTTATTTTTATTTTTAACATGTAAACTTTGTCAATTTAATTTTATATTTGTATTTATTTATTTAGTATTTTTTTCTTCTTTATGTAGATCTATTGGAAATAACATCTCTACCAGTTAGAGATAAGGCTGAGTACTTTTGGACCTCCCCAGACTTCGTGTCCAGTAAGACTTATATTGAAATGTTGTTGTTGTTATTGTTGTACACGTTTAATGGGTAGGTTTAAGTAAGATTAGAGTATGGACCCAATAATCTTAAACATGGTTAATAATATAATTGTTCATCCTATAAATGGTTCAAATGTTCCATGCATATACATAAAATGTTAATTGGTATTAGATTATGTCAATTTACATTAATTAATTTAGCATTCTCTCACTTAGATTGTAAACCACATTATAATGCTTTCACAACTATATGCATAGTCAAGCTAATCATACATAACTAACAACTATATGCATAGTCAAGCTAATCATACATAACCAACACACTAATAGGATATATAAATCATACATAATTAGGCACAACTAATCTGGAAGCATGACATTAACATAAATATGGATTGAACAGAATGAATGTCATCAATTTGTCACCTATTAGAAATATAAAATTACAAAAAGGTTCATAAGCAATGACAAACATCTATAATATGCATGTATTGCAAAAATTTAAGTGATATTCACAAGATATATATAGAGTGAAAACACCTATTAGAAAAAAGATAGCTACCTAACAATCCTATATAAAAGGTATGTTTTTGAAATACAATAATAGCCAAGTCTTTATATAGTGGGTTTTGCCAATACAATCCTTGTAGGCATATGTTCAATAGTAATGAGACTTTACAACTTTCTCTTTAACAAAGTATAACTAATATCAATATGCTTATAACAAGAAGTATTCTTAGTGTTTTGAGAGAAAGATAAAACTACAAAATTATCGTATTATACTTTTAACAACTTCGAAATGGAGTATATAACTACTATGTTGAAATTAAGTTTTACGATCATATTAAAAACTAGTAGTCACAATATGCACATACTTTACTTCTATGTTCAAAGAAGTTGCAGGCATCTGTTTCACTCTTTTCCATAGAATAACTCTCTTTACCGTTATAAAAATGTACCTAAAAGTGGATTTCTTTTCATCCACGCGATTTATGTAATTGGGATCACTAAAACTAATCATTTCAAGAGTCTTAATACACTAATATATCAATATAAGATTCTTAGTATCTTAAAGATACCTCAATACTTTCTTAGTTGTTTTCTAATGAATTTATATATAATTGCTCAAATATCTACCAGGCATACTAATCATAAAGGCAATATTAGGACATGTGCATATTTGAGATTCATTAGGCTATCAACAATGGAAGCATGAAAAACAACTTTCATTTGATCTCTCTTAGAGAACTTATCACCCTTCAAACCTAGTGCCTTTATAAAAGAAAAATACAAAAGAAATAATTAATATAGGTGCTTTAAGACAATATGATAACACCATTGATCATATCATGAAGAATTTGTATATCCAACGCATATGATGCTTCACCAAGAGGATTTCTGCCAAAATAGTCGAGCATTAATGTCAACATATCTCAATCAACATATCTATGTTATTAACATTGGAAAGATATTATTAATAAATTAAACTAGTTATATATACTCACTCTAAACAAATTTCATATATATACATTGATTAATAATATTTTCCTTAAAGCCATTTCCCGTGATAATTTAATTAAAATTGAGATAACATTGCCCTGAAACTTGTTTCAATCTATAAGTTGATTTCTAAAGTTTACAAAAATATGTTCCTTTCCTAGCTACCTCAAAATCAGTAGGTTGAACTATATAGACATCTTTACTTAAGTCTTTATTTAGGAAAGTCATTACTACCTCTATTTGATGAAGTTCTATATCAAAATAAACCACAATTGCCATAATGATTCATAAAGAGTCCTCGGTAGAAATAAGATAATCTCTTTGTAATTAACACCTTCTTGTTGGCTATAGTATTTCGCTACAAGTCTTGTTTTAGATCTTTCCACTTGACATTTGGCATTAGATATTGTCTTGAATATTCATTTGCATCCAGTAGGCCTATAACCTTTTGGTAAATTTACCAAGCTATATATTTCATTTTTTGGCATAGAGTTTAATGCATAGAGTTTATAGCATCCATCTAAGAATTAGATTGAGGACTAGGTACTTGGATCCAAGGTGTCACCAATGTTAATTATACCCTTATAAATATATAATGTAGTCATCAAAGTTTACAGGTCTCTAAAAGTTTTCTAATCTTCTTAAATACCTCTTCTATGACTACATATGAATCTTCTTATGCTACTTGCTTAGTGGGTTCATCCTAAATGGTTAGTAAATGTTGGTTGACTATTAAAGGTAAAGTGATATGTATAGGGACAATGACTAGGTGTTCTCTAAATAGTATTTTTTTCCTAGGCCCTTGGCTTATACCATTGTCATCCTTAAAAGAGATAGTCTAATTTGATGCAATAATTATGGTGGTATGTGATGGAAAATAGAATTTAGACCATTTAATCATCCCTAATAACCAATAAAATAATCATTAACAATTTTAAGATCAAGTTTCTTAGATTGCAAATTATAAAATCTCAGTTCTTTATAACTCCAAATATGAAAGTGACATAATGTAGGTTTTCATATGACCATAACTCATAATGAGTCTTGAGAACATACTTATTGGATACTTGTGTTAGTCCCTAATGACACCCGAAGGAGGGTGAATTTGGTGTATAAAATTTTGAATTGAAAGATACTCACTCAATTTTAACGAACACCTTTATAAATGATGAAAGTACGAACTAAAACAATTAATTGTAATAATGCACTTAAATAAAGTAAATAAGGTAAGAGAAATATAAACCGATTTATAATGGTTGACAAACAATCATTGCCTATTCTATTTCCAAGATTCTTCTTAGATTTTAACTATAATTCTTATTTCAAGGAAAAGAATAAGCTTTATACAATCTTTACTTAGTAAGAAGGAATCTTTTTACAACCTTCTTTCAAGGTGAAAGGAACCTCAGTGTCACTTCAGACACCCCTAAATAAAATAACCAAGAACCTTAATGGAAGCTTACAACTCAAAGTAGCTTAGTTTTGACTTTGATTATATAAAAAAGGTTTATTTACTCAAAATGAGACAATGAATGCTCAAATGATTAAAAAATACTTAGAAATGTATTTAAAAGACACTCAAATACTTTTTGACATAAGAACTTAATAAGAAAATATATATTTATAGGATTCCAAGACCTCTATTAGTTGTTTGAGCCAAAACTAGTTGTTACTATGGTTAGTTGCTAAGCATTGGTCAATCAGTATAGCATATTGGTCAAACAATATGCATTAAATGCATAGATTCATTAGTTTTTAAGACATTGTTTAACCACTTAAGCATATTGGTTCACCACTGTGTCTTTTAAAGGGATATTGTTCGACCACACCACTACATTAGGCAATCAATGTGTCAATAGACTTACTTATTACACTTCTAGCTTACATTGGTTGACCATTAGCCTATATTAGTTGACCAATGTCTTCATAAACATGATTTTAATAACGTAAAATGCTTAAAATTAATTTGTTTCAAGAAATTATGATTAAAGAAAATTTTAAAATGTTCCTAAAGAATGTTTGTAAGATCAAGGGGATTTTTAATTAAAAAAATTCTTTAATACCTTTACATGAATGAAAAGAATTAAAAAATAAAGTGGTATGAATCATATATTCATGGTGAGTGATACGTGTTGAAGAAAATAAAACCTAACTTTACATAACTAAATTTATAGCAGTGGTGAGTAGGGATCTTATCCACAGGAAATGTAAGTATAGCTTTTGTAATGAAAAGAATTAATGTTTAGGAAATAATGGGGGGATTTGTTTAGGAAAGTAAAATTGATTAATGAGTTTGGAATTTAGTTCTTGGTTCAATCTTAGCCTACAAACAAATAAACATACTTCATCGTCTTATTATTCACATACATCTTTTTTAAACTATTAATTGTAAATTAATAATAAGCTCTGTTAACCTCGATTTTTTGTTAGGTCGTGTTTAATCAAAATAAGCTCTTATCAAACAACCTAGAATAAACTTTCTAGATTTAATAAGATATTCACATTACAAAATGAGAAAATAGATTAATCTAGGCAACAATCTCACAAGCTTGTGCCATTTAACCCACGTCATATTATCCTTAATGATTTATCACCATTAGTTTACCATAAATGAATTGAAAATATAACTATTACGTATTGTATTCTAAATTCTAGCAATGAGTTCATACTTAAACAATCTATTGAGAACGAGAATATTAATCATTCATGAATACCTAAAACATTAAGCTAAGAATAACATAAACAATTTCTAGAGAGAGAGAATCAATAGTACACAATGAAGAGATGCCCAAATGTGTTCTTTGACTTCAATTTCCCCTGCAAACTGAAAGAAGGAATATTAGCCCTCTATAGATCCAAAGAAGTAAGGTTTCTACCTCCTTTCGTGTTCCAAAAATGATTTATGCCTTCTTTGGGCACTCACATGTCTATTCATATGAAAAATTAGGTTTATATTGTAATATCCTATCACTGATGGGAAGGGTAAATTGGTCATTTGGGACGGGTTAGGAGCTTTGACTACATATTTTGATTTGCTCATACATTTGGCCTCTAAATATAGAGGAAATATGCTTATACATTGGCCTCATATAGAGAGGAATGATACATTTTGCACATGCACATATTGTACATGCATTTATGACATTTCTCGGCATTTATATTTGAATATGATTTGTTTTGTGAATTATGAGAAATTGTATTTAAAAATCTGAATTTGGAAATGTTCTAGGAGTGATTTGTAGTTGTTAGTGACTCCTAGAAATTTTTCTGAAAAATTTGGGAGAAAAAGTCCGGATCGGAGAATTTTCTAAGTGACGGACTGATTGACTTTATAGTACTAGAATAACTGTCCAATGGCAATGGAAAAATTAGATACATAATTTTAGAAATAAAAATGTGGGACCATTAGAATTTGGGGACAACTTAGACTAGAAATGAATTTGAAAAGATAAAGAACTTTAAATATGTTGAGGAAATGACAAGTGGCAAGTTTTTTTAGGATGAAGGCTTATTAGATCACTTAATGCCTTAGGTTTTCGACATCCCCTTTTGAAAACACTAAAATCTCTTTGACAGTTACATATTTCTTTCACTTTAGGGAAAACCATCTTCTCCCTTCGTGTAGCTTTTGGTTCATTCTCTACAAGATCTTTCTTGTGCACTTGCTAGCTTTTTCTTCTTCTTCTCACTTGTGAAAGCAATCCTAGAACCTTAAGAAGAGGATGATTTTTGAGAGTTTTAGAGCTGGCCGTGGGTTTTAGTGAGAGGTGAAGACTTAGAGGAAATTTTCGAGAGTTTTGAAGAGTTGGAAGCTTGAGTAGAGGCACAGTTGGAATGTCGTTTCACGGATATTGTTGGGACTTTTAGGCAGTAGCTCGGAAGTTACAAGTGAGTAACCTAGATGGTTCCTCAATCTTTGATTGTTTAAAGTTCTGCACTTATAATTCTGTGAAGAATAATGGTGGGTATGTGAGAATTGTTTATGATTGAAATTCCGGACCGAAGGTCCAAGGGAATGGGAGTTTTGACATTGAAGTGTTATTTGTCTGAGAATGTGAAACTTTCATGCTTACAATGTGATAAATTGTGACTGTGGGTTAATGTGAATAATTGAGAACGACTTGTCTGATTTCGATAAATTGGGTTTGATTTCAATGTGTTATTGTACAATTGCAGAAATTGAATTCCATGCATGATCAAATAATAACAGTTGTGACTGGAGCTGTCACCGGGAGCTACATACTCAATGTTTAATGTGCACGAAATGGGACAAATCAGAGCTATAAGCTCAATGTATAATGTGCCCGAAATAGGACAGATCAGAGCTACAAGCTCAATGTTTAATGTACCCGAAAAGGGACAGTTCAGAGCCTCAGGCTCACCGATTAATGCACCCATATTGGGACAGTACAGGCGCGCAGTTACAACACTGAAATAAAAATGAGAAAAATGTCATGTATTCGTTTATTTTGTATTTGATTGAATTGTGAATTGGGAAAAAGGATAAATGCTTGTATTTTTGTGATAATTGCTTTGTGTAATTTCTGATTATGCGATTGTATTCTAAACTGTGAATTGCTTGCAAAATGCATGAGTTGAGTGAATCATTGATGATGGTTCCTCACTGAGTTCGCAAATTCACCCAAAATTGTAAATTATTTTTCAGGATCGAGAGAGTAGACTCCTAGCTCCAGAGAGACTTTTCCTGTCATATAGATCGAGTTGGCGAGAGAAGTCATAGCACACAGGTCTAGTAATTAATGAAAATTTAGATAACATTGAACAATATTTGAATGAAGGATACACCTGCAAAAACCTAACTCATAATCATTTATTATATATAAATCACAAGAAATAATACCTTGGAGAAGATCTCAAAGAGAAAGAAAGTCAATTATTTCAAATAATTATATAGTTTGTTTATAAGATTCAGATGTTACTATTGGAATCAATAAAGATCCAATTTCATATTTTTCACATGCTATATAATCTACAAAGTTTAAAAAATATATTGGTTCCATAAAAGATTAATTAAAATGTATAGAGGACAACAAGGTTTGAGATCTCGTTTAATTGCTAGAAGGTTCTACGCCAGTTATATGTAAATGGATTTTTAAAATCATATGCGACTTAAATATTAATTTTAAATAGTATAAGTTTAAACTTGATGCTAAGAGTTATAATAAAAAAGTAGTGTTGATTATAAAGAGACATTTTCACTTGTCTCAAAGAAAGACACATTAAGGATTATAATTAAGGAAATTGGTGGCTCAATATGATTTAGAGTTACACCAAATGGATGTAAAGGTAACTTTCTTTAATGAGGATCTTGAAGAGGATTTATCGACAAACTTGAAGGTTTTTTAATAAAAGGTTACATGGTGTGTAAAGAAGTTAATATATGGACTTAAACAAGTTTCGCAACAAGTTCAATAATACTTGAACATCTTTCTATTTTCAAGAAAACACTATAGATCGGTGTATGTGATAAAAGATTAGTGGGAGTAAGTTTTTTTTTGTTTTATATGATGATAATAACATGGTTGTTGCTAATGATTTGGGCATGTTATATAAAACAAAAAGATTTTCTCTCTAAGAATGTTAAGTTGAAAGATATAGGAGACACATTCTATTTGACAATAAAATGTTTCATAATAAATCATAAGAATTTTTAAGATTATCTCGTAAAGCTTATATTAAAAGAACTCTAGAGAGATTTAATATAAATAAGTACTCGGTCGGTGTTGTTCCTCAGTAGCTGTATGTCGAGGATTACCCCTAAATGCGACATTAGCTTATTGGACACTTGACATTTCTAATTTGTATACTCCATTCATTTTATATATTCGACAAACCATCGTGAAGATTGAGGTTGTCTGTTATGCGGAACTAGCCTTTCTTTTCACATGTCTATAAAATTTCATTTTATGTGAATGATATTTTCGGGCTAATGTAAATATTATTGTCCTAAAAGGTGAATTAGGATCCCAACCCTAAATGACAAGTATTAAAGTCAAATGATAGTCGAAAAATATTAGAGTTGACTAGTATGAAAATGGACCAAAAATAAATTCAATCAAATAGAATTATAGTAGATAAAGATTGGCCTTGTTTTAAATTATTGTGGAGTAAATTTGAAGTATTCTTAGGCTGAAACATAAGGACATAAGAAATAGTCATAGTTATAGATACTTAAAGTAAATCGATCTAACTTATATGTTGATATATTTAGGTGTAACATGTTATTAAGTGGACATGAAATTTCTATCGAAATTGGATAGATTTTTCTTAAGCCATTTAATTATTTTGGATAAGAAACCACTCTTGTCCATCCTCTTTAACTGGTCATGTGAATGCTTAAACTAGAAACATGAATTCCCTTATGAATTGCGTTAATGTTTGAGCATGATTTGAAGAAGGTGGTAAGTTTTCCTAACTATGTTTAGTGAAATTCTATATTAGGATTCTCGGTTTTCTTGAATAGTCCTAGTGTTTTGTCCATATCTTAGTCTACATAACTCCAAATTGGGTGGTTCTAACTGTAAATGAAACCTAAGACATAGTAATAAAAATATCTAGAAGAGATCCAGATCTAATTCTAGCTTAATGATATTGAAAATTGAGATTGATTATGGTAACCTGATATTGTCCCTGTGTTGAAGTAGCTTGTGATATTTGGTACGTGTTTCATAATTTAGAATATGAAATGGCACGATTGTTGATGATATGAAAATTAGAGACATAGGAGAACAAATATCTAGAAGACTTCAAAACCTAATTTGAAAGTTTGGTATGTGAAAATTAAGGGACAAGTGGAGGCATGGTTAAATGAAGAGAAAAACAGCATGGTCAATGGAGAGGAAAACAACAAGTATATCCATATCTTATATATGTTATTCAATGGGTATTAATTGGCAGCATGTAGATGCTATATATGTGGCTTAATAACTGTTTAATGGCAACATGTGTGTTATATATAGTTCAATGGTTCAATGTAAGGAAAACAGTAGGTATATACTATGTATGTTATTTAAATGAAAAAAAAACAACGTGTATAAATCATGGAAGTTGTTCAATGGTTGAATGAAAAGAAATAGAATTTTAATCTTACAAAATGCTAAGATTTTGGCTAAACCCTTTGTTCCAAAATTTGTAAAACAAAGTGGTAAGTTATGGATGGCGTCTCCCTCATAGCTAAGTAATATAATTAAGTTTTCTTTTCACCATAAACTCGGGACTAATAAAGGAAAAGCACCGAACACGAGAGGGTGGTTAAAGATAAATGATAAATAGTGAGTGTGTATTTAAATTGATTTTTTAAAGTTGGTTTTTACCTTACTATGAAAAGAATGTTTATGAATAATTCCATTGGTGCTACTGCTTGAATTTAATGGAATTTAAAAGTTAAGCTTCATAAGGTTTACATATGCTTTGATTTAGTATTGAATTGAGTTTTGGATTCACTTGGAAACTAATGAGATGTATACATGATTTGAATTGGCATTGAATTGAAATCTGCATATGCTTTAAATTAGTATAGAAATGGATTTTGAATATGTTTTTAATTGGTATTGAAATGAGGCGCGCTCACGTATTAATTGTGATTCCGCCTATGGTATGTTATTAGGTCTCTATCACTAACATGGGTAGTTTTTTGTCTGTCAGTATGTCCTGTGAGTCGCTCTTTGTATGTGTAGAGTATATATTGTACTAGCATTGTTATGAATAAGAGATGTAGAACCAACTCCGTAAACACTATTTTATATGTAGTGCTAGCATTATTACGGGTAAGCGATCAGCTTCATAACAATTGATATATAGAGATTAACTAGATATGGGTAAGCGATGCAAAACCAGCTCCGTAACCCTACACTTAAAGGTACCATATAGCAAAGAAAATTAGTGATATGCGATGTTTTAAAAAGAAAGTTCATGAAAGTATTGTTTGCCATCACTGTTTACTTTACAAGAAAAGTGGAACTTGATCTCAGAAAAATATATATGTTGTTTTACATACGCATTGATCATATGAAAAGAAAAGAATAAGTTTTGTAAGAACATTGATTATTCCTTGAAAATAAAAGAAATTGTTTTCTTTTATGGAGGTTAATGTTTGTATAAATGTTTTTTATTAGAAACTAATAATAGTCACTAAGCTCGTTTAGCTCACACTTTATTTTTTGTTTTTAAAGAAAACCTCCCAGGTGCACGCTCAAGGGCTTCAGTAGCAGGTAGTCTACCTCGTAAGTAGTCAACTTCGTCAAGTGTTGCCTTGTAGACATTTTTGTTTTACCTTGGACATATTTTATAGAACTGTTGCATAATTTTGAACATATTTTGAAAAGTACATTTGTATAAAGAATGAATGTATATAAAGGTTCTTTACAAAGAATGCATATCGTTATTTTAGCCTTTCAAAGTTTGTTGATGTAACTATTTGAGACTACATATGAGTGGACTTAAAGTTCACAATTTAGAGTTGAGAAATTGATGTGATAATAGAAGTGTTTTGAAGTTTTACAAGGATTTTGAAATTTTTGGGATAACAAAATATAATTGTTATGCTATCGAAAATTTTAATAAAATGAAAAACAAAACTCTATTGTTTATATTTCTTATTATAAATTGAAGTTTTTTCTTAATAAGAGCAATAAGCTTAGCCTCACAGGAACTTTCCAGCCGACTCGGATATCTGTCATCATCAGTTAATCTTGTTTCATGCAAGTAATTATATGGAAGGAGAATGAACCATTGCCTTCTTCCATGTGAATGTGATCCTTCCAGCCTTGGACAGTAAGTTACGCAACGCTTTACTAGCAACAAGGCAGAGAGCCAGAGACATAACAGACGTATAGTTTCATATATAATAATTATTGTATTTACCAAAATTTAATATGGTCTTATCGACAGAATATGCAGTGACGGAGATCTTTTAGAGACTATTTTCTATCCTAACTAAATGTTATTTAAAATAAAATTAGTAAACACAAAATTGTATTGATTAATTAGATGTCCCAATCGTTTTAGCTGTAAATGACGGATGCTAGATGTTATGCGTATCGAGCTGTATAGTGTTATAGATAACACGTTAACTCTATGGTTTAGAGAGTATATTCTTAAGAACAAAACTGTAAGACCTGTAAAAATGGTGGAGCATGTGGATTCATTTGAAGCAAAGAGAAGAACTTATCATAGATACGATGGAGCATGAGAACTAATGTGAAGAACCTTATCACAGATGATTATTATCGTATGATTCAGTTTAGAATAACAGGCATAACCAGATGAGCCCTCCTTTAGTTACATGAATCACATTGTAACTAGGTAGTTAATAGCATACAAAGAAGACACAAGACCATAGATTTTGGGAAGCTTATATTCGTTGGCAACCAAATCGTAGCTCCATCTACGAAGAAGAAAATTAGCAAGGCCACTTGAATTGGTTTTTGCTGGGTTCTTTAATTTGTTTTCTCCTGTGTAGTTCCTTGTTTTTTTTCAGAAAATATTCTATTTAGGTCTTCAAACTTATTTTAAATGCACTTAAGTTTTCAATAATTGTTTTTACTAATTGAACATCAAATTTTGATATTAATGTCATTCAAATCCAAAATTAAAAAATAATTCTTTTTTGTTCGTGACAAACTTATGTTATTTTGATTAAGGGATTTAATTTTTTTACCCTTTTTCTTATAAAAAGCCCTTGTATGACAAGGGTTTTCTACTCCAAGGACAGCCTACCTTTATCACAAATCCATTTTTGTTTTGTGTTCCACTTCATCCATGATCCATTCGCCTTCTTCAATATGTCATATACGAGATATTGTATTTGCATATAATCGAATGACAGTGCCTCTTCAGTTCACGAGTGGAGATGACGCCTTTTGGTGTCATGGCAAGAGCAACCTACTTTTCAACTTAATACCTGACCTAAACTTAGTATTTAATATCCATTCAGTCATATTCTGAATGAAGTCAAAGACCCCAGATATGCTAAAAATTGTTAAGTAGATGAAGTTAAGATCATATATATGTAGAATATGCAAGGCACCTTGCGTGTATCATCAAACGGATCACAATTCCACAGCTAGAACAAAACTTCAGACGATTCATTTTCACCAACCATAATATGTCATTTCAGACGATTCATTTTCACCAACCATAATATGTCATTTTCTTTGTTTAGTCATCAAACGGACAATTTCATAGCTAGAAAAAAAACTTCAGACGATTCATTTTCACCAACCATAATATGTCATTTTCTTTGTTTAGCCATGTAAAGATGAAGATGAAG
>JANTNU010000005.1:12376005-12388514 GCA_024752395.1 Erythroxylum havanense | reverse complement strand
GAAGAAGATGGTGACTACAAGAAGGTAGCGCATGTGCCAGAAATTTACTATACCTACTGGAATAATGGCAATCTGGATATATTCTCTTTGGAAAGTTTCAGAGAGGACAAAAATTCTGCTCATCCTTCCACCACTACTACAAAGCGGGATCTATATGTCTGGAAATAATGCCACTGAATCTTTAGCTTCAGTTTTAAAGTTTAATAATTTGTGTACTCTCTGATATTTGTAACACACATACATATATTTTCTTTAATGTAAAATATATTTATTTTATATTATATCATATTTTTAAATTAAAATATCATTCCATTATTATCACATTTACATGTGGGTCTACTAGAAACAGTCTCTCTATTATGTAGGAGTAAGGCTGCATACTATCAGATCTCCTCAGACCCCATTTCATTGCAGGACCTCAGATTGAATGTAATGGTGATGATGATAATACTGATAAAATATTATTTTAAGATGAATTTTGTTAAAAATTGAAAAGGATTTTAAATAAAAGTAAAAAAGAATACAATTTTTAATCAACAAAGTCAGTATATATGTCTCATATATCATATGAAGATAAATGCCATAATTATCATAATTTGGATTTTGAGTATCTAAAGAATTCCTCAGCAGCTATAGCATTAGAGACCACTTTCCATCATCAATCAACTTATTCACTTTGTCTATCATGGAAAAATTGTATAGTGAAACTCTTACCTGTTGATTATTGATGAGAGCCTCTTGACCACTCCAATTACCAAACCATAGAGATGACTCATATCCCTATTTTACCGGTTACATATGGTTGCACAAGCTCCCTCAATCTATGAACATTTGGGGAAATTAAAGACTTCAAGTATCTGTTATATGAAATTCCAGTTGACATTATCAAAACCTTTATAGAGATCCACCTTGATAGCACAATTTTCTGGAGAGTTTCTCCTAACATAGCCCTTCATAATGATTAGAATATTTTCTCTAAT
Source organism: Erythroxylum havanense (assembly GCA_024752395.1). Classification (NCBI taxonomy): domain Eukaryota; kingdom Viridiplantae; phylum Streptophyta; class Magnoliopsida; order Malpighiales; family Erythroxylaceae; genus Erythroxylum; species Erythroxylum havanense. The sequence goes on along the minus strand of JANTNU010000005.1, from coordinate 12,387,534 downwards.
ATGTCTACTGCTAAAAAAATGCTCCTTGGTTATTACTAATTATAGATTTCAAGACTGATTTTAGCCTATTAGCCAACACTTCAACAATAATCTTGTATAAAAAAGTTAGTTTGAGATATTAGTCCAAATTCACTCAAGGAAACAAGATTAGGAACTTTGGGAATTAGGCATAAATATGTTTTGTTAATCTCTTTCAGCAAAACACTCATCTTGAAAAAAATCATGCAATCCTTCCTTGACTATACTACCAGTCTTAGTCTATCTTTTGCAATAAAAGTTTTCACTAAGTCCATCTAGTTCGGGAGCCTTAAACCCATTAATTTTGAATACCATTATCTCTATTTCACTATCACTCACTAGTCTGATCATAAGTTATTAGCATCTTCCCTAAACATCCTTATAGAGATAAATTGCCTCAGTTCTTCCACAAATATACTTGGATTCGTCCCAAATCCTAGAACTTTTGTGAAAAAATTCATTACTTCCTTTTTTTATTTCATCTTATTTGCATACCATTACACAAGACTCAGTTTGTATATAGTAAATTCTATTAATATTTCCTGTAGTTAAAAATGCATTAAAGAAAAATTTTGTACATTTGTCCTCTTCCTTTATCCAGTTAACTCTGAAGCTCTATTGAATTAAGGAGTTGTGATTGTCTAACACTTGTAAATAGTGTTTAAAAGCAATGTTCTCCTAATTTGTCATATTACAATCCCCAAGGTTGCTTGCTAACTAATTAGTCTTAGGCAAGTTTAAGGCTCCCTATGATTATAATAACAGTTCAATGTTATTCCCCTTTAATTAATCCTCCTCTTCATGTTTGAAAAAAATCTTTGTCATCAAAATGTTATTCTTCTACCACCATTAACCAAAACTATAGGAATTCACATTTATGTAAGGGGTAAATTTCTCTTCACATTTGAAATAGAGACTATGCTTAAGTTTGAAATAAAACTATACCTTAGAGAGCCACTTAAAATTTCCATTCCTCATGTTAAAAGAAGAAAAAAAAACTACAACTTGAAGTATTTGACAAAGAACATACTCTTTTATTATAAGTCGATTGCTAAAAAAACATATTACTATCAAATTGAAACATTAGTCCTTAAATAGAATTTTAGACCTTACAAATAAAAGACACATACTACATCATAAATAAAATTTTAACAAATAAATTTTATTGATTTTAACATAAATCAAGTTCTTAACAACTAAACATTAGAGACTAAGTGAACATATAAAAAAATCACAAACCAAAACAGGATAAATAGCCACGTAAATAAACAAAAGGGATAAAGCTTGAATTAGTTTTAAGCAAGGAAAATAACTCCAAGCAAGTTACAAAACTTTTGAAATTTATTTTCAGTCAAAAACTTTCTTCATCATATCAACCAATTGCTCTTTTCTACCATATTGATGTAATTTAATTTCTCCTTTATTTATCAATTCTCTAATGAAATGATATTATGTCTCAATATGCTTGGTTGTCCCTTATTGAACTAGATGTTTTAAGACATCAATTGTATATTTGTTGTGACAATAAACTCTTGCTGGATTTTTTTTTTTACTTTAAAATCTGTTTGAGACCTATTGCTTCTTTTCCAATAGGTAAATCTTCAAACGTCCAATTCTATTTTTTTTAATCATTGCCACCTCCTCCTCCATTGCTCTAACCCATTCTTTTTTAGTAATTGCATCCTCAAAACAAGTAGGCTCTACAACAAAATAAGAAAAGTCACAAGAGGAATAAACTTCTGAAAAAGTTTTTATTATTTTTATAAGAGAACCTGTGATTGAGTCAACTGTAAGAGAAGTGGTTGAGTGAGAACTACAAACACCTGAATCTGACCTAATAAACTCTCTATCAAAATCTATAATTTTTTTGGCATCACAGGTAACTCCTCTTAAATCCTAAATTTCATCTTTTAAGATAACATCGTGAATGATAGTTGATTTTTTAGTAATGGAATTATAAATTTGGCACTCTTTTGTCTCTTTATTATAACTGACCAATACATAGTGCATCCTTTTTGTTTTAAAATCATAACAAAGATAGCCTTTATGTCTATTTCAATAACCAAAAAACTTACATTGGCCAGCCTTAGGAGATAATTTCTTTCATTTGCACAGCCTTAGGAGATAATTTCTTTCATTTACATGGAGGTTTTAAAACAAAAAATAATGCATAATCAAAGAATCTAAGGTTAGAGGAAATAGGTGATTTCTTGTACAAACAAAATTGTGGTGTTTTATTTTCAAATACATGAGTAGGTTTTTGATTTATAAGAAAAATTATTGTATAAATAGCTTCAACTCAAAAACTTTTTGGGGCATAAATTCAAGTAAAAGAGTAAAAGTGGTTTCAACAACATGTTAGTATTTGCTTTCAACCATAACGTCCTGTTCTGGGATTCAGGTAATGTTATACTAATACTGGCCAATATTGGGTATTATTTTGTGGTAATTTTTTAAATTTATAAAATAATTCCTAATTTTTTAATTTGCAAAATAGTCCTTTAATATATTGTAGTATATAATTTATAATTTTACATCAACCATGTCTTCAAAAATAATCATAATAGAAATTTAAAATAACAATAATTTTATTAAAATTATTTTTCATATATTTCACATATAACTAATAACCAGTATTAATATAAAAATATTACAATTTCATCATATAATAAATAATAATTACATCAAAATATTAAACACAAAGAATAATAAATATTCATAACTCTCCAACAATTACAATTAACGATAACAGTTCATGTCAAATAATCAACTAGAAGTTAAACTTAAAACAAAAATATTTACAGTTATATTGCATATATAGAACGTAACATATATATCAAATATAAGAGAAGCTAAGAGAAGAGGACGAAAAAAACGTAAAATTTCATTCAATCAAATACCCACACAAATTGCATTGACCTCAATTCTCATTTGGTACAAATCTTCATCATTTAAAGGAGCTTTATCATCTTCATCATTCAAATTTATTACATCAAATGACATGTCAATACTTACCTATCTAAGATTATCTTCTAAATCACTTTCATTTTTCAAATTTAGTTCTTCAAAAACCAAATATGCTAAAAGATCGATACTGTCAATGTAAATTGGACCTACTGAATTATTTGTTCTATTAAGAGTCCTAGTAAATAATAAATTAAATTATTAAAAATATAAAAATTATATCTAACTTAATAATGATAATGACATACATTTCATGAAAAAATGTATCAATCAAACCCTAATTTATTCAATTTATTCAATCTTTTATGCTCCAATATATTCATTTTCTTAGAATGAATGAATTTAAATATGTTCTAATTCCTTTCATACCTTATTGGACTCACACATTGACTTAGAATTCAAATTGCAAACCTTTGCAATTCTAGAACACTACTTCCACATTAGTTCCACCAAGCAACTGTATGACAATAAAAGTAGCATTATAAACAAAATAAAGTGATGGTTAATTTTCAACAAATAACAAAAGTTTAAAAATATAACTCGGTTAAGTTTGTCTCTTTGATGAATAGCAATTGATATTCAAAAATCACTAAAAGCATCCTTATAGATCTCCATTTATAAGTTTAGGAGATCTTGCATCATCTCATAGACAACAAGTGTTATAATAGTTAATACCATTTCCCTATTAACTTCAGTTTTCTTTGCAAAATTTGGTTTGAAATAGACACTAGGATTAAAAAATACCCCAGATGAAAACAAAGAAGAGTAAAGTTTCCTTTCTCATCTCTTACATATGACAGTAAGATAAGGGGTGTACAACGAAGGCCCATTTTTTCAGATTAATCTTGATTGCTTCCTTCGCCCTCTCCATGACGTTATAAAAATAACCCATTGTTGCCTTATTATTATTGTCAATCAAACAAAGTGCTCTCATCAAATGATCATAAACTTAGATGAAAATTGACTTTGTGACTAAAATTTATTATCTTTAAGTATAATTTTAGAAATCTCCAATTCAATATTAGACCCAAAATGTTAAGATTCAACTCACTTATCACTTGTAAACATCTGTCTCAACTCTTTTTTCATCATAATAAAATACTGAAGTAATAAGAAATTTGTTACAAATCTTATAATAGCAGGGTGACACAAATCCTTTTTCATTAAATTCAAGACCCATGTACGATCATAGATGAATATGGTCACCATTTTTACTTTCTACACAGTTTCATTAATAATATGAAAATACCTAGCATTCCCTATATTTTCCAACTTCAAGTCATTGCAATCTGCAGCATAAGTAGTCTAATAGAAAGAATTATACTTATATTGCAACCTTCTTTCAACCGCTTTTAAGCAAAATCATTATCAATAATGAACTTAATAATATTTTCTGACCCGACTACATTCACAACTTCATCAAATATTTCAAATAGAGTACCAACATTCCTAACAAGGCTAGATACATTAATAGACTTCAAAACATTGTTCTCTTTATAGAATAAACCAAAAATTAATAATAGACTCGTGTTTTCTATTTGTCCAACTAGCATACAAGATTGGAAAACATTGAATGTTATACCTGAATCATAGCACCATTGTAAGAAACTACGGATTGAAGGCTGAGCTCCATGAGTTATTCATGATGCCAAAAGATTAGACACCTTTCTTCTTCTTCTTATCATCAAGTGCAACATTCCCTTCTTGTTGGGTAAGAATACTAACATCTTCAACATCCCACTATCATCCTGAACACCAACAAAAGAACTTTCATTACCAATTTCATAATTCAATATTTGCCTTCTATCGTTCTCATACTGATACTCTTCAAATGAAGTCTTCATTTGTCATTTCACACCATAGCTAACTTTTTATATCACCTTTAACCCAGCTAAATGCTTCTTTAATATGGTGATTCTTCCACTTTTCAAATGATTATTACAAAACAAATAAACAGTATGATCCTTGATTTTAAGAACCAGTCCAGCATGAGCCCAGATTGAATCATTGAATCTTCCTAACGTTTTTGAATTATCAAGAGTACTTGAACTGCCTTCCATTTATTTGTAAAAGTAAAGGAAGACATGTGTCATAATTAAATGAGTAAATTCACATACTATTTTCTAATATGTATTTAACTACCCATAAGATAAGATTATAAATGTATATTTGCTACTCATATAATAAGATTAATAATGTAATTTTATTTTCTAACAACAATAAACAATATAAATATGAAAAAATTTAATTTTCTTTACTTAATTACATATATTAAACAATTTAATTATATATTAAATTGTATATTTAAATGATTAATTATACGTTAATACCTTTTATATACAAACAATAATTAGCAAATTGTATGTTTCATATAAATTGATTAACAAATTAACAACTTAATGCATTAATTTTGAATTTGACAATGCCGAAATTACATTGAAATTGATCTAACTCACACAAACAATTCCAACTTTAGAACCCAAATTTTCCAATGCATTAATTTTATTAACAAATTCATAATGCCTAAACTCCATTGAAATTAAACCAACTAATACAAATATTCCAACTTTTAAACCCAAATTTTCTAATGCATATTTTATAAATCATTCACAAAGCACCAGTGGAGCAAGAAATGGTGCGATGGCAATGGCTACGGATGGTGGCATGGTGGCAGGTTGGTGATACTGAAAGTTAGAGGGAGGGAAAATTTTAAAAATGGATAGAAATGAAAATAGCATGCTCTAGTTTGTGTTTGTACGCGTGGGTTTGTTTTGTTTTTGTTTAATGTTTTTGCAATTTATTCCTTAGAGATTTAAAAGTTTACGGTATCAGCCAGTATTTGGCCAATATTTCAAATATCAGTTGGTACTAGATAAAGATACAGTACTAAGGCATTGCTTTTGTACAATTTTTTGATTGGTATGGTACGAAATTCATATCTTTGGTTGGTTCCAGGATATGATAATTGATGCAAAATTCCATTTTTTTAAAATGTGTTAAGTTGAGAACAACCAAATTCTCCTTTATGGTTAGACCAAAAAGTTTTGATGATTTTGCTATATTGGTAAGTTCAAATTTTGCTTGTAGGAAAAATACCTAAGTGAAACAAATGTAATGATCAATAAACAGGACAAAGAATCCATAACCCAGCATTTATAAAGGTGATTGCCCCTATAAATCAACATGATGAGATCAAAAGGCGCATCAACATTAGAGGAACTAAAAGCAAAAGGTAATTTTGCTAACCTTACCAACATCATAACTTTCACAATTTAATGTTAAAAAATCACTATTAACCTTTAATTGAATAAGGAGAACAACATATTGAAACATATTTAAAGTCTACTTTCATAAAGATGTCTAATGCGTCAATGCCAAATATGCCACTTTTTATTATCAATCAAAACATCATTTGTAAAAGAAATAATATAGCAAAATGGAGGACAAGATTCATTATCCTTAGAGAATAGATCATCTAGGTGAAATAATTATCTGTGTTTATGCATCTTCCGAATCATGTTCTCATTATGAAGGTTTTGTATAAAGCAACCAAAAGGACAAAAATTAATGGAACAATTTTTATTAATTATTTAACTAATAAAAATTGAGTTTGTAGTTAATTTTGGGACATAGAGAGCAAGAGAAATGGGAAGAGATTTATTCAAGGAAAGTGTTCTCATCCCTTTATAGGCAACTTTTTCACCGTTAACAGCAATAACTAATTGATTTGGTAAATAAGTTTGAAGTTTGGCAAAGTGCTACTTAAGGTTTGATATGTGATTAAATGTTACAAAATCAAAGAACCAAGGAGATGTATGACTTCTTTTATATGTTAAACCAACAACAAAAAAAGGAGAGGAAATAACATCTGGTAGAGTTAATATAATTAAACATCCAAAACAATCTAAAACAAAAGAGATGAGTCCAATTAATATAACCAATTCACATTAGTATTTCTTCTATTTTAGGAGATGAAAAGTAGAGATTGATAAAATTTAGTTTGAAACATCATATTATAGCATTATTTACAAAAGGAAATGAATTTTGTATACAATGATAGACTGCTGTAGTGGATAAGGTAAGATCACACTTAAAAACCAAATTCACTCCAAGAGTTTTAGCTCAATTAGGGGAATTATTCTCGGCCATATTATGTAGGGATTTGAATTTGTTTAGAATATAATCTCTGGGATATTGAAAGAAGTAAGCTTTTAGGTAGGAAAAGAAGAGGAGAACATTATAGACACTTTCTCCATAATTTCCTTTTGTCTTCATTTTGTTTCTTCTTCTTCTTCTTCTTCTTCTTCTTCTTCTTCTATTCCTTTAATGGAACTAAAGCCATGAGTGGCTAAATCTAAATTTTCTAATTCAAGGGGATTCAAAACTTTAGTTGTAACCTTACAAGGTTTTGTTCCAAACCTAAATTTTATTTTAATTAAAGTATTTGTTGATTTCTGTTTTTTATTTCTTACGTAATTAATATTAATTGATCTAAAAAATAAATTGATGTTGATTACTTTATTTCTATTGATGAATTTAGTGACTTGTAATTTTCATAAAAGATTGGTATAAGTAGCAAATAGGTTACTTATAACTTTGCATATTTAACTTATAAGAAACAAGAAAACTAAATTGAATAGTTCTAGCTATCTCAGTTATTTACTTTAAGGTTTATTCTTTTTCATTAAGCATATTGCTATCATTTAATTGATATGGGATGCTACCTTACCTAGTCAATTTATGGTAACAATATTCGTCTTTTTTACATCAATCTTTATCATAGGATCATTCGTGATGACACTTATATTTTCTCTAAAGTGTATAGTATTAACATTCATCTTACTTATAACTTCACAAATGATACATTAAGTATTCCTATACTTGAACCACCATCGTATTATACTTTTCATACCAAATACTCCATAACCCCTTATTATGTGCCTGATATAGTTAAAATTATTTTTAGGTTAGATCCCAATGATGAGGTCTATAAAAAATCCAATGATGTATGTGGACTCAATGTTATCCTTTGTTTCCATCACCTATTTATCAAATATAATTTTGTCTCCACTAGTGTTCATTTTACCTTCCTAAGCCACGATGATCTTTGATTTCTCTCTACCCTTATGTTAGAACGATCTACTCACCTTAGTCTTTTTTTTCTTAATATGATTCACTTTCAGCAAACCAAAAAGAAGAAACAAAAGATTCCATATGCTCTTATCCTTAGCCTTATCTTTTAGCATTTCAAAATTCCTCCTGCTAGTGATGAGATCGACTTTGAATTTTTATTAAACTTTGATACTATCCACCAGATGGGATATCAATTGTTTGGGGAAAAAAGACTACATCATATCAGCGCAACATCTTCAGCTTCAACATTTGTCTCTAGTCTGTAAGGCTTCATCATTTTATGGTCCTAACAAGCCCCTTTTAAGTCATATTGTCAAGCTACCTACAGATGATGAGGCCACTACTTTTTACCCACAACGTCACTCCCCACTAGATACTTTTCTTGCTACTATTGAGCATCAGTTTACTGTATTGCAAAGAGAGCTTGACTATTTTCAGGACATCATGATGCATCTCTTTGACAACCTGTATAAATTAACTGAGTCTCCTCTTCCACCTTCAAATATTTGAATGCTTTTGTTGTTTCCAAAAAGAAGAAGAAAATTTTTGTGTGATATTAGAGAAATACTATAATTTAGGCGGAATACATTTAGATTTATATCTCTTTGACAATGTAAACTTTCGTTAAATATTTCTCTCATTATTGAATTGCGATTATGGTATGGTTTTTTTAATTTTCATTTATACACAAATTTAGGGAAGTTAATTATTATCTCAATACGGGTTGTAAATTGCCTAACTAAATTCTTGTAATACTTTCTACTATCACAAATATTTTGTCATCTTCAAAAAGGGAGACAATGTTGAACCAAATGAGGATCTAATCAAAGTTTTGATGATAACAAAACATAAGTACTTTTATTGAGTTTTTAGTGTTGTTAATGAGAAGTAATATGAGAATAAGACAATGTTTTTGCAATCTTCAAGATCAAGATCAAATCAAGAAATAGAACAATACATATAAAGATTATTTCATGTATTCCTTATTGTAAGTTCATCTATTTGATAATCAGGAGGCTCACCATACATTAACATTTCACTTTTTTCCCTGCATAAGTCTTTATTTTCATTAAGAAACATTGAATATTTTGATTTTAATATAAAAGCATATTAATATTTCAAATAATCTTTGTGGAATATTTGGGGAAGTGTTTTAATTATATTCAGATTAAATAAATTGATTTTGAGCATTTGAAGAAGTTAAAATCATGTTTTCTAGGTGATTGGTCAACCTATATAGGCCAGTGGTCGACTAATATTGGTTAAAGTTGTTAAAGTTGATGTACTATAAGTTTATAGCAACAATGATTAATGTATTGGTCAACCAATATATGTACTAGACAATCAATGTTCCAATAGCTAGTGAATCTAAAAACTTTAATGCATACTAATCGACTAGTATACTATACTAGTTGACCAGTATATCGAATATAGTCATTGTAACAACTAGTTCTTAATTTCAATAGATATTTTAAGTTCTGAAAAACTATAAATAGGTATTTTCTAATTGGTTTTAACATTAAGAAGCTTTTGAGAATTTAATGCACACATTTCTAAGTATTTTTCAATCGTTTGAGCATTCATTATCTCATTAAGTGAGTGAGCCTTTTGTGATTATAATAGCATCAAAATGAGCAAATATTAAGTTGTAAGTTGGTTTTTGGATTTGAAATCATTTGATTAGGGTTATCAAAACTGATTTGGGGTTCCTCTTTGCAATGAAGAAAGAATGAAAAGGAGATTCCTCTTTACCAAAATAAAAGATTGTACAAAGGGTATTCTTCACCTTAAAAGAAGATCTATAATGGCAATCTAAAACGAATCTTAAGAGTGGACGTAGGTAAGGATTATTTACCGAATGACTATAAATTAGTTTGTATTTCTCTTCCCTTACTCTTTCTTTATAATTTATTTAATTCTTTTTTATTTCATTTTTACATTTATGATACTTTGTGGCATTTTATGAAAAATAACAAACATAAGGCAAAATCTTGATTTCATCCAATTTACCCCCTCCTAGATGCCATTAAGGAGTAATAATTTTGAATCATGTTTTTTGTCAAAAGAGTGTGTTTTCATCCTTATAAGAACTTGAGAAAGTTGAAAAACTTGTTTCAAGTACATTGTTTGGCCAATGTAAGTAAGCAATTGACCAATGTAGTAGTTTGATAAAGTATATCACGAGTTTGCTACCCTGTTAATCAACCAATATGACAGAATGATTGACTAATAATAACAAAATAGTGAATTAATATGTACAATGATTGACCCTGCTACTGTTAATTTTGAGTTGTATGGTTATGCAATTATTACAATTAGTGAAATTACTTAAGATATACATTACGAAGGTTACTCTTGATCATGAACAAGATTTGTAAATGGTTTGTTTGTAAATGGTTAGTTTTTACTCTTGACAAAGAAGATTTATGAATGGTTGCTCTTCACCTATTAAAAGAAGAAGATAGTGACAAGTAAACTTTAAAGAGTGGATGTAGCCTAAATGTTATTTAACTAGACCACTATACATCAATTTTATTTTTCTTTCCTAATTCTCTTTAATTATTATTACAATTGCTTTTGTATTATCATATATAAGTTTGACATAATTATTTATTACAATATACAATTCATTCACTAATTTTCAAATAAGGAAAAAAATGAACACATATAGTTCACCTCGTCTTATATATCATCTGAGGACCAACACAAAATTTTTGGATCAAAAAGGGTATTTTGTCATTTGATGCAAGTATACACCTAACTTGTATAAGAAAGCAGGTCTCCTTGAATGCAAAGTTTCTAAAACACCAATCAAGCCTACCCAAACTTTCAACATACAAAAAAGAAAGATGTGATGAATATGGATTACTTTCAAAGATGGTAAAAAATTTAATGATTATCTCATACATACATTGACATAACATTTACGATAAACAACATTGCTAAACATATGCATTCACTAGGTTTGGCAAAAAAGCTCGAGCCTGACCTGGCCTAACGATTTAAAGTAAATGGATCCAATCTGGTTTAACTATATTTTAGGCTGAGTTGACAACTTTTTTTGAAATTTTTTAGCTTCAAATCAAGTCTAACCTAACTTGAAGCCCAAATTTTTTTTAAAAAATGAAGTTTTTTATCGAAAGATAGAAAAGGTTCAGGTCATGCTGATCGGCGGCTTATCGTTCAATTCAAGAATTGATCCTTGGAAACCGGTCAAATAAAATTTATACCAAGAATTGCAACACAGGGTGCAACCTCGGGTCGATCCTCAAGAAACCAGTGTACTAATTGATCCTAAGATTAGCCTAATGTTTGAATTATGCATGCAATGAAAGCAATAAAAAGGGGGTTTTGATTGATTAATCTAAAATTAAACTAAACCAAAGCAAAGATAAATATTTTTGGGATTTTAGA
>JANTNU010000005.1:12330276-12342084 GCA_024752395.1 Erythroxylum havanense | reverse complement strand
CGGTCTGCTAAACGTAAACATGGATTAAAAGCATTTACAAATTCTCAAGGTAAATGTATTACTTTAAGTTTTATTAGAGTGCCATATTTTGTCATTTTTATGCCAATATGCTACAAAATACTAACTTAAGGGATCAGATTTCTACCTACAGAAGCACCTACTCAATTACTCCAGCTAAAAGACTCACTAGCTAGCTTTATTCTATGCATAATAGGAAATGGGGAAAAGGCTTCCCTGTTTTTTGACAACTAAAGCAAAGCTAGATCTCTTTATCAGTCCAACCACAATGCACAATTAAGATTTGTGTTCCTAGCTTCCATTGTCATCATTTCCACAATGCACAAATCCTTACAAAATGAATTTAGGCACATCATTTCCATTGTCATAAGCTTATGCACCTTAAAATTTAGATAGAAAGGAACTACATGTGCTTCATCCATAACGCTAAGCATACTGATCACCTGATTTGCCCTACTTGTAGTCTCAATTAAAGGCATTTGTTTGTGTGTTAAATTGCATAAAGATGAAAATACAAATATTAGGAATTAGATACTAGTTTTTAAACAAATTAAGAAATGAACAATTTATATAAAATATTAGTGAAAACATATTTGACATGCTATATAATTATGTTATAAATTTTTTGTTCCCATATTAAAATTACATAAAAAACAATGTACCAAGTTAATCTTAAATGGACATATCATGCTTTAACGTTTTGCAAAAAGTTTAAATTAGTTCTTATATTGGATCATAGTGTTTTATAATAAAAAATACAACTTCGATATAATTTTGTTAGTTCTTCGTCAGTTAATCTACTAGACGTGGTATATTAGCTAGGTAAATTAGGCTGCGTTGATGTTAACATGACTTTTTCTAAATTTTAATTTTTATTCTAAAAAATATTTTCTATTTTATAATTATTAAAATATTATTTATTCTTTCATCATTTTATAATAAACAAACTAATTGAATTAACTTATTTAGCCAAGTTCTTCAGACCCAACACTAATAAATCCTAATGTCAACTTGTGAAAATTTTCTTCTAGCCAAGAAAATTCCACATAAAAATCTCATTGAATTTTGTTTTTGCCTTATACTTAGCTTTTGAAACCTAAATCTCACCATCGAAACATATCTTATCTTGTTACCTAGCTTAAAGATTGAAACACCAGACCATAGAACCATATGTAACAATCAAAATTATAGCCATTATACTTTAGGTCTTTAACTAATAATGATTCTTCAGCTCATGTTTAATATTTGTATAGCTTTAACTCATTTTACAAAGACTTATTAGAGTAGTAAAAATCCTATGTGGAAGGTTTATACGTGTCTAAAATATTTAGTAAGTTTTATTTAACTATTTTTGTACAATTTGAATATTTTGGATTGTTGGATTATAATGAATTTTATTTTGATGATTATTTTTTTGGTAATTTATTTTGATGATTATTGTAAGGTTGAGAATTACAAGTTTTTTCATTGGCATGATAACTCAGTTTATGTTATATACAAATTGAGGATAGAAAATACTAACTTGAAGAACTAATTAGTTATAAGTAACAAAGGGACAATTGAAGACAAATAAAAGTGTGAGAAAATTATTAAAAGACTAAAAAATTAAGGAATATATAAGAAAATATAGTTTGAAGAGAAAATAAAACATATAGAGTATAAACTGAAGCATGTTATCAATAAGAACAACTATTAAAGAAGGTGTTCGTGATATATTTCATATTATTTTTTGTGGTGATGTCTATTATTGCTATGTATTTTTCCTACTTGAAAACTTAATAAAATGTTTAAGAAGAACATAACTAAGTTTAATATGTTCATTTTGATTGAATGGAAGGTATGTTTATTTCATTTATTTAATTGAATTGTTTGGTTTCTAACAAAAATTTCCGTACATAAGCAAGACAAGCACATATGTTAAGTACACTCATATTTCTAACTAAACACATTAAACTTATGTTGATTTCTAACTAACATAAACACATTTCCAGCTTCTAATTTAGAAATTATCAAAAGCTCTTCTACTAATAAGTGTCATTCACATTTTGTTGACTTCTAATTTTAGTGATAGTTTCTTGTTGACTACAATTTTTAATAGTCTTACATTTTAAAGCTTACGTTTGCAATTGGTGTGGTGTGATCTTTGGAATGCCCTTCCACCTCGGTCGTTTAAGTTGGAATGAAAGTTGAAAATTGTTTGAATCAACGAACCCAAATTTTCTCTTCATCCTTAAAGTTCAAGTTGATATATATATAGTTGTGATTGGAAGTATCTAGTTAAATCTCTAACTGCTACATGAGTGTGAAAAAATTGACGTTGTTGTAAAATGTCATAAAATTTCACTAGACTCCAATATTAATGCAATGTTAATAAGGTATTCATGTAACAAAGTCATGTAAAATTAAATAGTGATGAAAATTTACCCTCAGTTGCAACTTGACATATTGAAATTTTTCTATACCTTTGTAGCTTTTCATGTTACGACCAGATTTGCCACATCTAGCACATAATTAAAAGTGCCCCTATTCTAATAGCCTGTAAAGAGTCTTCGCTTTCTTTAGTTCATGTTTAACCATTTTCCTATTCTTTTTTTATCATACCAAGCATGACTACTTTTGTTAATGGATGAATTTCTTCATAAGTATTATGTGATCAAAACTTTTGTCTTTTAATTAGTTAAAAGAGATTGTCATAAAGCATCTCTATGGTAGCACTAATCCACATATGCCTTAGGTTGTTGCTTTATATAGAATGTGGTAGTAATTGCATGAATGAAAAAGTACCTTTAGAGTTCCTAGGACCTACAACTATATATATTCTCCTTTCTCTAACTAAAAATGTGTATTATCTCCATTTTTGACTTCATATAACCTATCTTCATTCCTAATTATTCTCCGTTTCATTGCAGCCAACTTATTCTTGTTCATATTCTTGATCACTTCAATTGGAATTTCTTCCTTCTGTCTTTTAGTTTATTCCTTTATATTTGAATGCCTTTTTATTGTCATAGTTTTGATAGTCTCCAACATACTGATAATAGAATGATCTTTGGCCATTAAAATCTAAAATTTCGATGACCCACTCATATTGTTTTCTAAAAAGGGACATTAGGACTCAATACTTTGAAAACCCTTACTCTAAATTTCCTTAGGATATTCTCCATTCTAAATGATTCTATATTTCATTTATTCTTGCTCAGCTTCTTCACCACTTCAAACATAATTTCTTCCTTCAATTTTTAGCCTTTTCTTTTAGTTTTGAATGCCTCTTTATTATCAAATTTCATAATCTTCAAGATATTGATAATAGAGTAATCTTTAGCCCTTAAAATCTAAGAGTTGAATGTATCGCTCATGTTAGTCTTAATAAGTGGACATTTATAATCAATTTGGATATTTTAATTTGATGCAAATTAATTTAATTTGAAGAGCTTATCATCAAGTTATTATAGGAATATTTCCAAATTGTAATTCTAAAATACTTTTTTGAGCTCTTTTTCTTTCTACTTTCCCACTTGGTTATAATATATGTTATACACACATCCTATAATACATTATTCTTGGATCTTATAAGTAACTAAAAATTGAAAACAAAAAAGAGTTAGAAATTTATATCATCAATTATACAACCTAATGTTAGTGAAGCATAATACCTTTTGCATAGATGATATCATTATGATTTCAGTCCCATCCCCAAGCTCTAATTCTATAGTTGACCAGATTATAAACTATTTCTAATTCTTAGTGTTCTCCGTCTCAACAACTATCTATGCAATGTGATACATATTGCGATTTCCATTAATCCTTATGTCACTTAGAAGTTATACCCAGTATTGGTCTTTGAAAATAACCATCCATGCCAATTACAACTCTTAAAAATTTCCACCCGTTTTTCATAACATCAAAACATATATTTATCCTTCTGAACTTCAAATTATCTTCTTATTCAATCCTTGTAAGTTAAAGCTCAATTGTAGAATATAAATTCATTTCCTTCAATTCACTAATATAACTATAAAGCTTTTTATATTCAATGTGTTGCTTCTTTGACTTTTCTTTTAGTACCCTCCTCCTTTTATACTTACATATGCTATAATTAGTTGAAAATTTTAGCTTCTCTTAACAATCTTCTGCCTTGTAGGTTCATTCCTTTTAAACTTCAAATCATATCTTGTTATAGATTCACAATCAATGATTACCTCTCTAAGTGTTTTGCACTGTTAAGTACCATTTTTGATAACCATTATATGATAATAAGTCCATAAATATGTTTATTAGTTTGACTACGTCATCTTAAATTTGTATCCATTTTTTTAAGACTGAGATAGTCATCACTAATAAGAAAATTTTAGGATTCAAAGAGTTAATGTTTATGTCGTGAATATTTTCAATACTAATGTCAAAATTTGATTAAAACATTTAAACTATTATTAATTTATATTTCAATGTTATCAGAAACTAATCTAACATCTGTATTTGATCCAAGTTTTACATCTACATCTGCATCTACATTTACATTTATATTTACTTTTGACCCAAGTTTTGCTACCATATCTAAGTCAAAATCTATTTTGTTTTCATCAAACTCAGCTTCCTCATCAATTGTATAAGTAATTTTAGCTATGTTTTTAGCCAAACCAACTTCATCATCACTTGCACCAACCATGTAACGTATTTTTTTAGCCAACTAGCTTCATTATCACCCATATCATTGATATCACCTGAGTTTTCAACCAACTCAATTACATTATTGCTTACACTAGCCATTTTGCCTATTTTTCTACCACATTTGATATGACATCATCCATATCTTCTACCTTTTAATCTCCCAAGCCACTAGTGTTCTTTAAATCATTAGCATCATCACCAACAACATCTTCATATGAATTAGCATGTCATATTAATATAGTTATAGATTATATTGGTTCATCAACATGTTCCAAATATACATTAACTATGCCATACACCTTTAACAATTTAATCAAATCCAATGAAATTATGATTGGATTATAATCTTTTTGAACCATTAACTAACCCCTTCCATGGAATCAAATACCATAAAATTATAATATTTTTATAACATAACTTATCACTCATTTCACTACCTCTCTCAAATTAACATAACCCATGTTAACATTGTAAAAATTTTTAAGTTCTTGACTTTTATATTTCATAATCCCTTCTTGAAAAAGTGTCCACCAATAAATAACATTATACTTATCCTTTCCATTTACTGACATTCTTTGAAGATAAATAAGGATAAATTAGTCCAAAAATAAATTCCATATTTGACAAGAAGGCTACTTATAACAGAACAAGTTTCTCATTTAACTCAAATTAATTAGCTTTCATCCAATTTTAAGTTATGCTCTTTATTTTTTTAATCTTTGTTCTTTTCACACTAAATAGAAAGCATGCATGGTGTGCTAATGCTAGTTGTTAAACTGTGACAACCTTATACTAAGTTGTTCTAAGGTTACTTCATTCAATTAAAAATGGTACTTGACAAATTGTAACCCCTATCTAATATGTAATTTCCTTCATTTATGAAAAGTAAATGTGGATTTTCAATTCTATTTAAAATAAAAAAGGAAAAACATTACACAATTAAATATCGGAAAATATGTACATATGTTTTGAGAAAAGAGACATAGAACTAACAACATTTAATATAAAAAGAAACTATATAATTATGACACGAAGATAATGGTATAAGGTAGCAAAAGAGCCAAAACAAATCTTAGTCAATATTATCTAATAAAATTTGGATCTTATGGAACTCTAGGTTACATACATGAGAAGTCACCTTCCAGTTGTGTGATCTATGATTATTAGTTGGTCATAATTCATAATCAAGTCAAGTTATATGCTAAGGTGGATGGAATAATCATACAGTGAATTTGATTTGTGATAGTATAGTTTTGTTTTCCTTGTGGTGTAGTGAAATCTACTTATTCAATTATAAGATGATAGAGAGAAACTTTGGTAGATCACATCCTTCTTCATACATTAGGATTGAAAACTAAGTTACTTAGAAGTTATGATTTTGTTCATATGTGATGTAAACAATTATTTTGTTAGTTAAATGATAGTCTTGTTTGGAAAAAGTGGATATGTGAGTAAAAAGTAATAAATGAAAATTATTTAATAATTTTCTCCACCCTTTTCTCTTATGTTATAGAATTTAAAAGAGAGAACTTTTTTATGAATATGAATAAATTATATGATAGAGATTTTCTTATTAACTTGTTACTTCTTATTATTCCAATAACGAATTTTCATATTTTTAGTTTCTCTTTTATAGATGTTTAATTCAATCTATGAATTACATATACAAAAAAGAAATATTATATTTGTTATTCCCTATTGCTGCCCAATATGGGGGTAAATTGGGTGAATTGAAGATTGTAATTAAAGGATAGTAACTTATAAAAACAATGCTTACAAATTATCACAATTGAAAAAATAAAATAAAATTAAAAGAATTTAACTATGCTTGCAAAAAATAAAGTAAAGAATGGGGGAAGAGAAATGCAAAATGATTTATAGTAGTTCGATAAATAATCCTTGCCTAAGTCCACTCTCAAGACTCTTTTTAAATTTCCACTGTAATTCTTCAAGACAAAGAATAACCTTTATACAATCTTTTATTTTGAAAAAGAGGAAACTCTTTTTCAATCTTTCTTTATGGTAAATAGAAACCTCAAACCACTTTAGGTACTTTAATAAAATGATCATAAACCTCGAGAATAACTTATAACTGAAACTTTATTATTTTGATAATTATGGTTTACACACTTAAAATGAAATAATGAATGCTCAAATGATTTCTTGAACCAAGAGAGGTTCCAATTGGTGTTTTGATGATAACAAAACATAATTACTACTAATAAGTTTATTATTTTAATAAAAAGTAATATAATAACAAAATAAAGTTATAAACTCAACAAGATAGTTCATAAGAGAAGCTGAGATTTACAACCATCAAAATGAAAATCAAACTAATACCAAAAGAAGATCAAGACTTATCAAGGTAATTATTTAGTTTATAATATTAATTACAATCTCACTTTTTTCTAATTTAATGCTCTAAAAGGCTCACTATATATAAACATTTCATTTCACTTCATTCCATAAGTCTTTACATTCATTAAAAAGCATTTAAGCTTTTGATTTTAATAGAAAAATCTATTGATTGCCCAAATAAAGTTTGGGGAACATTTTTGGGAATTTGAATTCATAATTGCATTAATAAAACTGAGTTTGAGCATTTTAAGGTGTTAAAATTATACTTTTGGGGTGATTGGTCAACCTATATGAGTCAGTGGTCGACCAATATAAGTTAAAGTTATCAAATTTGATGTATGGTGAGTTTAGTGTAACATTTGCTTATGTATTGGTCAACTAATGTACTGTATTGGCCAACCAATGTGTGTACTAGTTAACCAAAGTTCCAACAACTAATGAATCTAGTGTTGTAATTGCATATTGGTCGATTAATGCACTATATATAGTTATTGTAATGGCTAGTTCTTGGCTTCAACAACTATAGGTTGTAATTTCTAAATAAATCCTATAATAAATATTATAATGGCATATTTAGGAGCATCATCGTCATCATTTTAACTAAGAGGGATAAAGCATTAGTAGACCACCTTTCTTTAATAGCAATGATTATCTTTATTGAAAAACTAAGATGAGGTTATTCTTAATGATTGAAAGTGTGGACTTATGGAAGATAGTTTCAAATGGTCCTTTTATTCCTTATTAATAACAAAAGATGCCCAAATGAAAGGAAAAACGAAAACCTCAAGATAAGAGATTGGCTTATTTGAATAGTAGGGCCATACACATCATTTTTATGTATTAAGAATAACTGAATTCAATAGTGTTTCTATACATGAAAAATCTAATGAAATTTAGTATATTTTAGAAGTTACATATGAGGGAACCAATAAGGTAAAAGAGAGTAAAGTAAGCAAACTAACACATCAATATGAATAATTTAAATAAAGAATAAGGAAAGAAAATATAGCATGTATACTGGATTTATTAATATTATTAATGCTCTCAAAGGTCTCAAAAAGACATATGCTTATGTTAAAATAGTAAGAAAGTAGCTTAGGTCACTTCTAAAGATGTGGGAATCTAAAGTGATGATTATGCAAGAAACTAAAGATATAACAACATTATCATTGGAGCAACTTATTGTATCTCTCATCGTATACAAAATGAAGCTCTAAAGGACATAAAAAGAAATGATGCTTCCAAAGAAAAAGAATTTAGAATTTGAAGCCTTACTAGAAGAATTTAGTGAAGAGGAAAAGACATCAACTATTGAAAGCAAAGAAGAAAACATTAGCTTAATCAATAGAAAATTCAAGAAATTCTTGAAGAAAAATTTTTTTAAAAGAAAGGACTTCAATGGAGATAGAGTGATTTAAAACACAAATCCTTTAGAATTATTTACTTTGACTATAGAAAACTTGGTTATATAAAGTCACAATGTCCTTTCCTCAGAGATAATGACAAGTACGAGAGAGACTATAAGAAAGAGAAGAAGGAAAAGAAGAAAGAACTTAAAACATCAACTTGGGATGATATAAGTGAATCTAAAAGTAAGTATTCGGAAGAAGAGATAGCTCATATGTGCTTTATCACTATGGACAATGATGACGTAACATCCAACCCAGATTATTGTGATAATGGTAGTGATGTTCATTTGAAATGTAATGAATTAATAGAGAGCCTTGAAATCATGAGCATAGAAAAGAAAAAGGTATCCTCCAAACTTAAAGATGTGAGCATGAGTGAGAATAAAAAGATGAAAAGTGAATTACATAGCATTAAGGTATCCAAAAATGTGATCATTGATGACAATCATAACTTAGGTGCATTAAGGCGTAAGAATGAAACATTAAAAAACGATGTAGATTCTCTTAAGGACTTATTGCCCAAGTTTACTAAAGGGAGTGAAAAGTTAAAGAACATGCTAGGAGCTCAAAAGAATTTTAATGATAAGCATGAAATATGATATAACGATGGAAGTGAAGGCAATTCTAAAACCACATTTATTAAGTGAAAAATATTTACATAATAAAGAACCATTGCCTAGCATGATAAATGAGTATAGAGCATTCATATACAAGAATATGCATTTACTTTCAACATCTACTAGGATTAATCCTAAAGGCAAGCATCATGCTTTTATATATGGCTCATAACTTAGGCATAGAGTTCAATGCTATCAAGGAAAGAATAAAAAAGCTTTTATGATAACATACAAATCCACTTATACTATTTTAGGCCTCAAAGAAGCACACATCAAGCTTTCATTCATATTAGGCATCATACAGATAATCATGGGAAATTTCACTATCTTAGGAGAACATTCATCAAATCTAATGTCCAAAGGAAGATTCCATATGATGCATACACAAAAAGAGGTCCAAGAAATGCATATATGCATCATCATCTCTCATATGATATGGTATGTCATTTTTGTGGTAAGTTTGGACATATTGATAGATTTGGTTTTCTCTATCAAAGAGTGCCAAGAAAACCATTGAAAGCATTGGTAAAAAAAAGGAGCCTAACAACCAAGGAATCCTAAAACACATTGATTCACTTATTTTGTAAGGTTTGTAGAAAAAAGAACAAATAATATGTAGTTATTGAGCATTATTTTTGAAGAATTTATAATTTGTTTTTATCTAGATGAATCTAAACTTCTTGCCTCTAAAAAAGTCATGGAAATGTTATAGGATATAGAGAATTTAACTCCTAAAATTAATCATTAAAACCTTTCAAGCTATTAAACTAAGTGAGCAAGATAAGAAGATGAGATGTCACTAATGGATTGTAAACTTAACACAAGGTAATTATTAGTTCGTGAATTAGAAATATGTGATAACTTTGTTTTTTGTGTCAATTTGAGTATAAATATTTGGTGATTATTATTTAGGTTTGATTTATAATCGAAAATAATTTGATCATTTGAAGTGTTAAAAAGCAAAAGCTTTGATGCATCTTAATGAATTGAAAGACTTATGTAATGAAGTGAAGTGAAACATTACCAAAATTTCACAAATTTGGTAACATGATGGTGCCATGATTGGCAAGTTGTAAGGTTCCTTTGGCATCATATAGTCATTATTTACGAGTGTTAGAAAAATGATGAGACATTGGTGAATAGCTTACGTCTTAATTGGATGCATGGAAATATGTTAATATTACAACGTTGTATGGTGAAACAACATTACATGATGAATTTTATATGGCAGGAAATAATTAAGGTGCTAGAACACTACAATGTTACACTTAGACATGGTTGGAAGTTGCTGATTGTATGGTGTTTTAGTGCGTTGGTGATTTTTTTTTGGTGCATTTATAGAGAGTAAGTGCATTGCTGAACATTTAAGTTGTATAGCTTGGCTTGAACGTTTACATGGCTTGAACGTTAAAACAACATTGATAACATCTATTAGTGTTGGTTATTTGGACAATTTGCACTAAGTGGTCAAACTACTTATAACTTCTTATTATTATCCTTTAATTAGTTAAACATTTGGAGGATATAAAAACATTTAAATCCTCCAGACTTGGTGTGTACATTGTACTGTAATTATTCTGCAATAAAAGTCCATTGTTCTTTTATTAATTACCTGTTCCATGTTTACACTTGTCACAATGTTGGTGCCGTTTCTCTTTGGGAGAAATAATTTTGCCTCTCTTCAATAACTGCTACAATGGTGATTTTCATTTTTCCTTGGAGAAGGATTTTTGCTTAATCAAGTGGGGATACTTGATAGTATTATAAGGCAAGAAAGGCGGATTTTGCTAGCCTCAAAATTAACCCTGTAACAGTGAGCCTTTTAAACTATAAAAAACAATCAAGTTGAACTTATAATAAGTAATATAGAAAATAACCTCTATATATCTTGATCTTCCTCTGGATTTGATATTGATATTAAAGATTGCAAGCTTCATCTTTTCTTTCATAATCCTCCGATTTAGTGTTATCTTCTTCTCATATTCCTTATCATCAACAATATTAAACTTATTATTATTATTTATGTTTTGTTATCATCAAAACCTTAATTAGAATCTCCCTTGATTTGAAAAATATTTAATAAAAAAGACAACTTACCTCGATAAATAAACGATCTAGGCTAATAGGGATAACTAAAATAAAAACTTTGGCATTGAAATCTTCAAATAATAAGCTCTATTAAAATATAAGAAAAATTCTTCATTTCACGTTGAGATAGAACCAAAAAATGCATTTTAGAAAAATCTAACCTATATAGATGAGGGACCACATTGTTTGTTAACAACCCTCTCTTGTTGACTCGATACTAGAAAAATATTAATATTTTTTTAATGATGTGATTCCAAACCATTGTCTCAACCAAAACTCTTATATCCACCGTGATGTGGATCGATGTAGCCAAAGAATGTAATATAATTTTATTGGTTAAAGGAATCAATTCATGGCTCTGTTTGACAATCAACGGATTGTATTAGCTGTTAGCTAATTCTATCAGTGGTTAGTTAATAACATATTAATATAGATGATTTGACTAGTGGATATGTAACATCCAGTCACCGATGGGATATGTACAGTTCGTTGCATTCATATGTGGCATGTTCATGCATTATTAGATATGTATAATTGGTAATTTGGCAATTATTGCATTGGCATACGTACGTGCATACATGTATGACAATTCCTGATTTGATTTGGGTAAATTGGTAATTTGGAGTTGATTAGGTTAATTGAGCTGTGAG
>JANTNU010000005.1:12243717-12254126 GCA_024752395.1 Erythroxylum havanense | reverse complement strand
GTTAATTTAATTAATTGAACTTAAGTTTAAATTATAACATTTAAATTTGATTAGAATTAGTTTGAATCTAAATTTTAATTTTTTCCAATTAATTATAATAAGTTAATCAGACTTGTGTCCAATCAACCCAAAATCAGTATACTAAATCAAATTTAGTTGTTATTGAATTTGGGATCCAACTTGAAATTTTAAGGAGTCCCTTTGAAGTGGTTGTCCGTTGTCATATAAATAGACAACATAGCCTTATCTTATCAACTTGATCGTACGTACCCTATGTAATGTAAGCATAGTACATATCAACTTCCAGTAAAGCCAACTGAAAGTTAAAAAGACTTAAAAAATGCGACTATCCAGCACTCCAGTTTCCTCTACTTCTGCGCTTCCGATATATCCCCTAACTCCTACAAAGGTTAGTAAGTGTTTGACGAGTTGAGTTTTTGTCAGAATTCCTTGCCTCAACCAATGACTCTTTTTAGGATTTGAAATACGTTAACTGTAGTAAGTTAAGCCCAAAACAGTTGGGACTACATTGCTTTAATTCCTTTTCCTCCTGTTTGTTTTTCTTTTTGTCATGATGGAGTCGGAATCTTTTAAACTGCATTGCTCATTATGTGCTGTTCTTGTGGAATAGAACAGGAATATGGATTTTTCCAATTTGGTTGTGGCAATAAAAACTTTAAGAAAAGGGCATAATTTATCTGTTGGGAACAATTCCATTGGTTTAATTTCAATTCAATGATTCGTCTACTGAAAATTATTCCTCCCCATCTGCTGTAATTTCAATCACAGCAAAACTGTACTTGATAAGGAAAATGGTTTGCTTAGTAAGATTCTTGGTCCATAATCAAAATGCAACTCAAACTAGTTCAATTTGGGAATTGAGTTTCAGTCAGTGGGGATATAGCTTCACCGTCCTTTAGCCATAAGTAAAGTAGACATAAATGAATTCAAGTCATCTGTTAGAATGTCTTTAGTTTCTTTTGTTCAAATTCTGTAAGCACTTGTCATAACTTGCGAATCACATACAATACCATATGGTTGAATATGATATCAAAGAGAATAAAAGAAAGAAAACACAGCTATCTGTAGCATAGAATTAATGAGTTCACTGAAACTCTACATCTAAATTTTTCAGGAGAAAGATGTTCTGAAATAACAATCATTGATCTTATAAAGATTAGACACAAATTCTAATCTTCTCCATCTTTTCTTTTGACTTGTTTTGATTAAGATTTTCTAGGATATTATTTGCCAAACCTATCAGACAAAGAATGCTGGACATCCCCTTAGTAATAGAATCGGTTCAATCACAAAGTCTGTTGGCGCCTGTCTTAGACCTTGCTCAGTTTCAAGGGATGATAATCCCTTGGTTGAATATGATTTGCCTTTTCCCAATGACTACGTAGAGCTCCTCGAACAAGTACGCTTCTCTATGCATTATGTCCGTGTAATGACATACTCATACTAGTAACTGCGAAACATGACAGCATAATTTGAGACTTGAACTGATGAACAGGCCAAAAAAGCAGCTGAATTGGCTTTGCAGGATAACAGACAGTTGATGGTTAGTATCTGCAGTTAAATATTTCTGGAATTGGAAATTATAGATTCACAATATGTGTGGCATTCCTGAATAGTCCATAATAAAGCAAGCATCTTTTACAGGAGATTGAATTTCCAACTGCTGGACTTGAATCAGTACCAGGTGCATATTTGTTGCATTTGAAGTCTTCTTCGTCTGCAATTATGTGACTCAATTCACTGGATATTCTGTACATATGTTAAATTACACTGTAAATCAGGTGATGGTGAAGGAGGAATAGAAATGACAGGGAGTATGAAGTTAATACGTGAATTTTGTGATTCCTTTGTAAGTCCAGAGAAAGTTGCACGAACAAGAATAGTAAGTTCATTTCGTGTTCCTCATTTGAATTTGAACTCCACAAAAACAATCCATTTGATGTTTATAAATTGTTTTACGAGGTGTTAGGCTTATGTTTGTTACAGACTGCTTAAAAAATGAAATTCAAGTAGTTCTCCGTGGCTATTATAGTAGCATTATCAACACTATCATCAAAAGTAACATGGACCTTAACTAAGCCATCCTTCGGTGGACTGTAATGCTATTACAAAGATGTGAATTTCAGGATGGATAATTTTTAGCCAAAGTCTGGTTACCTTCTATGCAGTTTATATGTTATCCTTTTCCTTTCTGTTCATGTCTTCATCCCCTATTTTAACTCCATATGTTTTCTCTTTTCCTTAATATAATAAAGATGTAATTTTATCCCTCTCATCACATATCTGCACCATTAGATACGGAATTGCTTTAATTATGGCAGTTTTTCCCAGAGGCAAATGAAGTAAAATTTGCAAGATCGTCGGCCTTCGAAGGATCTTCTTTGAAGTTGGATTATTTGACTAAGCCATCATTCTTTGAGGATTTTGGTTTTGTTGAAAAAGTCAAAATGGCCGATCGTGTGAAGCCAGAAGATGAACTTTTCCTAGTTGCTTACCCATACTTTAATGTCAACGGTAGATTCAAACCTGCAACATTGTATATAGCATTGCATTGAAATGCCATCTTGCTTATTTAGAGGATGTATTTCGTAGAAATGCTCATGGTCGAAGAGCTGTACAAGGAAGCTGTCGCAAACACAAGTCGGAAATTGATTATATTCAATGGCGAACTTGACCGGATAAGATCTGGCTGTATCCTTTGCTATCTGAGACTCAGTTTTATCATATTCTCATATAATTGCTGGTTTTTCCATTGGCTCAATAGGAGAACTTTTCTTACCGTCCCAGAAGGAGAAATGAAAAGAATGGGTTGTGAGTAATGCAATCATGTTAGTTATACACCGATGAGACCAAAGTTGCCCTTGAAATGAACTAAGATTACCCACCTTTCTTCTACCCAAAGCTGGCTTCTCTTTCAAAGACCCTGTTTCCAAAGATGGAGACTGTATATTACATTCACAACTTTAAAGGACGCAATGGTGGAACCCTTTTCAGGTATGCTTGAATTGAAAGACTTGTCGGATAATTTACTCTTGAAAAGGTTTCATCTTTGTTTTTGGTATAGGTGCTATCCTGGTCCGTGGAAGGTCCTTAGAAGAGTGAGGGACACGTATATTTGCTTGCATAAGCAAGAAGCTATGCCATCGCTTAAAGAGGTTGCTCTGAATATTCTCCCTTCTGCTTGAGAACAAGGCCTTCATCTGGAAACAAACCTCATTCTCACAAATTAAGCACTCTTATTATATATTCCTTCTGCTTGAGAACAAGGCCTTCATCTGGAAACAAACCTCATTCTCACAAATTAAGCACTCTTATTATATATTCTTCTTTATTCTATTTCTGACTGTTCACAACATTGGCGTAAGAAATATGATGGATATCAATGATATGATTCCCTTATTGATTCCCGTAGATAATCATTGACGTCCTTGAAGCTTAAATGTGCTTAGTGGTCACACTTCATATGCTAACATGCTTCTCAATATGAGTGTTCCTAACTAGGACTAGATTTCAGAAATTTACAACTATCTCTGCTTTCTTTGTCAAATGTCAACACCAAAGAGTTCGGCGACAAATTTTGTTAGGTTTTAACGATTAGAGGATACAGATACTTGCGGATTCAACTCCGACCGGTAATTTATGCCCCAAAACCGGTCTTCAATTGACCCGGTATGAACTGGTCAAAACCGGTCAATTGACCGGTTCAATTGAAGATCGGTTTTGGGACATAAATCAGACCGGACCACCGACCGGTCACCGGTCGGACCCACCGGTCCAATCCTGACCAGTTTTTGACCGGTCGGACCGGTCCAGTTGGACCGGTTCGACAATTTTTTTAATTTTTTAATTTTTAATTTTTAATTTTTTTTGAATTTTTTTAAATTTTTTTAATATTATATATAATTAATATATAATTATTACGTCACACCGGTTCGACCGGCACGAGCCAGTCAAACCGGTAATCAATAAGGTCACCGGTTCGATGACCGGTCCGAATTTCAGAACATTGCCCGTATCTGCTGCAAATTAAAGTCGGATGTGCGCTTGTTCATTCTCCATTATACGGTCGTTGGAAAATACAAAAAGAAACACGAGAGAAGATCAATGTTATTCAAAATTGCTGCAACCAAATTGGAAGTTTTATCTTCAAATGTTAACAAGTAGTCATTGTGCTTCTAAAGCTAGGAACTAGAAGATCTTAATCCTTTTTCTGAGCTTGGAGCCAGCAAATGAAATAGTGAAGACCAGTGACTCCTTTCCCGTATCATTCTGCACATAAGGAACTACCCAAGTATAACCATATGGTCCTTGTCAAAGAATAAAATGACAAACGTTATCGATCTTACCCTGTATTCTCTGAAGCAGTTTCTCTGCCATGATCTTCTGCTGCACCCCACTCAAAGATTCTGAGTTCATGATTGCATTAGAGACAATGATGACTGTTGATGGAGAGTCAGCATTCACCTGGATCATCATAAAATAGAAAAAATAAGAGATCATATTTAGCCATTTAAGCATCCAAAACGAAATACTATCTACAGGAGTTGGAAAGGGAAGTACAATCGTTAAGAGCATAAAAATAAATCTGGAGAGTGTTCGATGGCTAACCAAAAGGAACATAAAGAATAAGTGAAGAATCAAGACAGATCAAATGAAACTAAAAGACATACTGAGGTACTACCAAGGTATCATACCCAAACAAGACAGATCAAATGAAACTAAAAGACATACTGAGGTACTACCAAGGTATCATACCCAAACACGACCATTTAATCCGACAGCTATCTCAAAAGAGAGTTTCTTGCCAAGAGACTCAAGAACAGGACATGTCGGTAAGCTTAAGAGCCTGGAAAAGAAATTAAAAGCTCAGTAAATGCAACAATGACATGCATGCTGTTATCATTCTTGTTACGAACGTGGCAATCTATTATTAGAAAATGGCTACTCTTTAGAAGGGGAGACGCTATCTCACATTCTAGATAGACCAGTTGAGCATTCAAACATGTAGCCATCTTTGAGGATGCCAAATTCTGCTGCTTTTCCAGTGGCTAAAGATCACAAGTATAAGTGATAATCCATAGCATTCAACAAAACTAATAAGACACAGGAATAGCTTAACGCAAAGGCAACCAACCATCCATGCATGACAACTCAGGATTCATTCTGGGGTTTGCCTTCACAACCCGAACATAAAGCAATGAACCAATCTGTTCCAGGAAATGAGAAAAATACAATAGCACGGCAAATAGCAAAGCAAACATCAATTATGCAATTGAAGTTATGCGAGTAAACCACTCAGTTTATTCTGTTATAAAGAACATAAAAAAATAATAAAAAAACAACATAAGTTGTGGACTACATGGCAAAAATTATTATTATTTGGTTTCATTTGCAAACTAGTACAAATAAAGTTGGCTGAACAATTGGTTTTACCATCAAAATTCTTACACTCTGAAATCCGAAAGGAAAGCAGATTTGTTACCACATAAAAAGGAAATTTTGGCTATCCACTCCCAATTGACAAAATAAAAAATGAATGCATAACCTTAAAATGTGAGGCAATTATCAGATAAATTTCAAGCACGAGGCACGACTCACAAACATTTACTGTTATCTCATAGGTCAATAACAATCCATCTGACATTTGAACAGGCTGACATGCATGACTTGATGTACCATGTACCCACCTCAAATTTTGGAATATTTCTCCTTGTTCCTCCTTCAAATGCCAGTACTGGCAAAAATGCCAACGAAGGTCCCTTTATATCCACAAGGAAGTTCTAAAAGTAAAAAATATGAGTTGATCAATTATCAAGAAAGACTTCAAAGATTTAAATGATGTGACTGCAAATTGGATAGATACTATAACTCATACCAAAATTAGGGAGATAGGCAGAACCTACAGAACAATTACCTTGCATGGAAACCATAAATAAGTAATAAATAATATATATATATATATGAGAACAATTACATTGCATGGATACCATAGATAATTAAATAAATAGAATATATAAGACAACACTAACTCATAAACCAATATCTTTATTTTTTAGTAAGATTAGTGAGGCCTGAGAAGTACTTGAGTTTAGAAGACTTGAATACTTATCTCTATCTTTCTCCTAAACTAATTCGCGCATTTGATTTTTTGGAGGAAATTTCTAGCCAAATAATTTATTAAAATTTTATGAAATTCTCTTCCTCTACCATAATGCATAGTTACAAGAAGAAACATAACAATCAATCATAGACAAACTATTTCTGGTCTTACACCATAATTAAGAATGAAATTTCATTCTCTACGATACTAAGCCCACCATTCAGTTTTATCGTAAGTGATTATGATGCTTGCCAAAGCAAACCAAAAATTAATATCACCACAAAAACGAATTGCCAACCTGTAGAAGGTCGTCATCAACGTTACCACTGAAGCTGAAACATGAAATTTCTTAAAACTACCAAGGAACAATGAAGCAAATTTTGGGTTAGACAGGACATGAATGCTTACATCTGCTTTGGAGTCCACCACAATTCCTAGAACAGTATCCTCGACACAAGGTACGTACTGTAAAAGAAAAGAAAAAGTAGAAGTTAAGCATCAGATCAAGCATTATCCAGTGGAGCTATCAGAAGCCATTTGCGAATCAACAGACTGATGGTTGCTCCAAAACAAAGTATAAACACAAGGAGAACACCACCACTACCAAGTAAAGGACACAAAACTATGCACAATTTTATTCTGCAATCAAACATAGTGAAAATCAAAAAATCAGGAGAGAAATCTTCATTTCAAAATTGTTAAGCATATATATTCCTTAATAATCAACCTTCAATTTGTGCTGCAAAAAATGATCGAAAGTCTGCTCAATATCTCACACAGCTGGGTCCAAGAAATTAAAAAGGAACTAATAATAGCCGGAAGCAACACCTTGTGACATAAGCAGTTGTGATATTATTGTGAAAGTAAACTGACCCTTTTGTGGGAGCTTTCAACCCAATATTTGTTAGGCCTAGAGAACCTGAATTTGCCAGCCTTTACAACGGAAATAGCATCACCATCCTATAAAGCTTCAAAACAAACTGTTAACTGTGGCTTTTTTTTTTTTTGGGATATTTGACAACAAAAAGAAATTGAAGGGAGACCTGACGGAGGCCGCCACCAAGCTTGATAGTCTGATTCGTCATGGTAGAGAGATCAACGACAACATCCCCTGGAACCTGAAAATCACCATACGAACTTGGAGCCCTAGAGAAGTAATGGAACTGAGAGTTGAGGAGGTTATAAAAATAAACTCACTACTAATTGATCGACGAAAGTGGCCCTTGTAGTGGACGATGTACTTTCCGTTGTCATAGCGTATGAACAGGCGGGTTTTTGTTAAGGAATTTCTACAAACAGGTTAAGGGCTTATGAAGCGGAAACTTAGAAACACAGACAACAGAGGGACCTAATGTCTAGTGTTTTCAAACTAGCCAAAGCTTGAACCCTTTCTCCTGTTTATGTCTTTCTCCTGTTTATGTCAATGTTATTCCATTGTAATTATATATTAACTTCAAAATTATGATATTACAAATTTTAAATATTAACATAAATTTTTATTTAGTAAGAATCAAGAATCACTTTAATTTTAAAGGGAATATTACATTGGAAAAAGTCCAATTTAATTCTTAACTTGGATGTTAATTGCATATTAGTCCTCATACTTTCATTTTTATCAAGTTAATCTCATCCACCTATAAAAAGTGGCAATTAATATTAGGTTATATTAAAAAGCATAAATAAAATAAACATAAAAAGAAATAAAATTAAAGAGCTTAGATACGGAAAGAAGTTAAAGTGGGGAGTAGGTTGGCGGTTGGGATTCCGTCAGCTGGAGCTGGAAGTGGACTCGCTGGGAGTGCATCAGCTCCTCTCCTCTGTGTCCACCCGATCTCAGTCGCAAAACCCCCTCGTCCTTGGTATCCTGGAACTTCTTAACCGGAACTGGACTGTTGTCCATCGGCATGTCTACCGAGAGGGCAACAGATGTGCGGACTGGCTCGCTGCCCAAGCAGGTCATTCCGACATTGGGGTCACTTTTTTCGATGTAACACCTATAGGGTGCCATAGTCTTCTTTTAGAAGATATGTCGGGAATCAGTTTCCCGAGACTTATTTTGTAATCGGAGTTCTTTATTTCCCTATTAAAAAAAAATGGATAACTCAAAATGATCAGAAACAACAAGGCGAGATCAACAATCCTTAGACTAAGACGGTCATTCTGCCAAACACGTCCGCATACAGGAGTGGGATGATGACCTACCCCTTCCTCAACCTCCCATGCTTTATAGTGCGGCAATCACTAGGGAAACAAGCGCAGTTGAAGATGACGGAATGGTATGGCTAGAGGAAGCTCCGGTTGAAATCGAAGAAGGAGACCTCACCCTCGTCCACGAAGAGTTTGGTGCAGCCATTGAATTATCGAAATCTTTCCGGGAGCATTTGGACAACCAGTAGGAGCGTGCAGTTGTCGTGAAACTCTTTGGGCGTAAAATTGGTTATCAAATGTTGTGCAGCAGATTAAGGGGACTATAGAAATTGACAACTCCTATGAAGGTGGTGGATCTTGATTGCGATTTCTTCCTAATTAACATTCTGGAAGAAGAGGATTTCTTGAATGCATTATTGAAGGGGCTGTGGGTTATTCTAGGTCATGCCCTATCAATGCAAAGATGGCACCCCCAATTTTGCCCTTCATAAGGTACGGCCTCTCGTGCTGTTGTGTGGGTTCAATTTTTGAAATTTCCAGTCTCTCGATATCACCCAGTGATCTTGTCCACTTTGGGTAATTTGGTGGGTCAAACGATAAGGATCGATGATGCTACACAACTCTCTCAATGGGGTAAATTTACATGAGTGGCAATTGATGTAGATCTTAATACTCCTTTGAGGTCCCAAGTTGAACTGGATGGTGAAGAAATAAAGGTTGCTTATGAAGGACTCCCGCAGATATGCTTCTCATGAGGTTTAGTGGGGCATAGCTTGGTTTCTTGCCCTACAAAACATCATACTGCAACTACATCCACTGTTACTGGTGGTGGGCAACAACAATTGGACACGACAAGGAGCAACCAGGAGGTGAGTAGGAAGGAAGATTATGGTCTATGGATTTAGGTCCCCTGCTCCAACAGACGCCCAATAAGTAAGAAGAAATTACAAGAGAAGAGTTCCCGACAGGAGCAACACCAAGGGATCACGCCTGGCTCCTGCTTTTTGGTATTGTCTGAAGTTGAGAGGCAAGGGATAGGGATTGAGCGGCAACACAGTAGACCTCTGGGTAGCAGATCCCCTAAGACCATGACACTAAACTTAGGACAGACTCGCCCATAGGCATGCGCCAACACCGCCCAAACCTCCAGACTCGCAACTCATTGGGGAAATTGGGCAGAACATAAAATCCTCCCCCGAATCTCAGATGGAGGTGATTCCTTCACCAATGATTTTGCCACCCTTGGATGCTCTGTCTGTGGGCAAATTGGTAGGCAAGATTAAGGCAATGTACAGTTTATTTTTGAATATATTATGTCGATTCTAGTTTGGAATTGTCAAGGGGTTGGGAGTAAGAATTTCCAGCCCATTGTAAGAAATGTATTCAAGAAATATAAGCCGTGTGTGTTGGTCTTACTTGAACCACAAATTAGCGAGCAAAAGGATGATGGGATAGTTCATGGTCTCGGCTTACCTTACTCTTTCCATGTGGAAGCATATGGATTTTCGAGGGGCATTTGGATCCTTTGGACGTAGGAAACAAAGGTTCAGGTGTTAATGGCCCATAGGCAATGTGTGCACGTTAAGATTAAGGTGCACAATCAATTCTATTACTTTACAGTCGTATATGCATCGCCACAGTACCAGCTCTAGCGTTACTTGTGGTAGCTATTAAAGAAAATTGCTTGAGGGATGAACGCAGCTTGGGTTTTGGAGGGTGACTTTAATTCCAAATTAGATTTAAGCGAGAAGAGAGAGGGGTCAAGATCACTTCTAGTTATCAGCAAGGGCTTCAGAGAATGTGTGCACACTTGTGGCTTACATGATATGGGATTTAGTGGCTCACGATTTACATGGAGAAGAGAAAATTTGATGTCTAGGCTTGACAGATTTCTGTGCAATAATGCATGGCAGGAAACTTGCCCGCCAACCACTGTAACCTATCTTCCTTATATAGGGTCGGATCACCGATCTATTATTGCTCAATTCCATGTACCAACGGCAAGGGAGAATTGACCCCACCACTTTACTTTACAATCTGCATGACTAGCTAAGGAGATTTTTCTTGTTGGACCCCAAACCTTGGAGTGAAATTTAGAAATAATAAATGAACTTAAATGAGTGTTTTGTATGTGATTTGT
>JANTNU010000005.1:12212382-12225571 GCA_024752395.1 Erythroxylum havanense | reverse complement strand
ATTGAGCATAATTCATGTATTTCGAATTTTATATTCTATTTTGTGTTATGCTACAATTGAGAATACTTGCCGAATTTCCTTGAATTTGCAATAGTATGAAATCCCTATAGTTATGGGGTCTTTTTCATAGTTATGAATGTTATGAAAATGTATGTGTGTATCGAATGATCATTTTTATGTATAAATGTTATGATCGGGTCCGCCGGTATTTGGACGCCCGACGCCGGCACAGTCCGAGGGGCCGCCTCAGGAATCGGGAATCCGGGGTCCGGGCCCAATAGTTACTTTGTAGGACAATGCATAAACCTGGACACCACTAACAGAAAATGAAATGTCAGGTCTAGTATGTGTTAAATAATTTAAACCACTAACTAGGTTTCTAAAGAGTGTTGAGTTCGCTTTCTCAATTTCATCTTCACGCTAAAGCTTCTCATTAACATTCATAGGAGTTGCTACCACCTCACAATTTATCATATTGAACCTCTTTTAAAAAAATAAGCACAATATTTCTTTTGACATATCCCATCTTTAGCTTGCATCACCTTAAGTCCCAAAAAATATTATAGTAAACTCAAATCTATCATCTCGAATTTTTTCATCATGCAACACTTGAAATCATCAATTAATGATTTCGAGAATCCTATATAAATCATATTATCTACATATAGATAAACCACCAAGAAATAACCATTGCTATTTTTCTTCAAGTACAAAGTGGGCTCATTTTCACTTCTTGTAAACTTGCTTTCTTGAAAAAAACAAATAAATTTTACAATAACAAGCATACGGGGCTTGTTTTAGGCCATAAAGAGCCTTTTTTGACCTGTAGACTTTGTTTTCTTTGCCATTGATAACAAAGCCTTCAAGTTGTTTGACATAAATTACCTTCTTTAAATCACCACTCAAAAACGCAGATTTCACCTCAAATTGATACACCGATAATTGAAATTAGGCAGCCAATGCTAAAATAACTCTTATCGTTTCAAATCTAGCAACGGGAGAAAAAGTCTCTTCAAAATCGATTCCTTGCTGCTGTGAATATCCCTTAGCCACTAGTACTACTATCGATATTAAACTTCGTTTGGAACACCCACTTAAGTCCCACAATATATTCCCTTGCGAAGCATCAACTAGCTCACATGTTGAATTTCTCTCTATGGCATGCATCTCCTTTTGCATAGCTTCTTATCAAGCTTGATGTTTTGTTGCATCATCACAGTTAGTTAGGTTTGCAACATACAAAGCAAAGTCACGGGAAGCATATATCTCTCATAAGGAGTGAAATTTTCTTGGAAGAGTTTCTGAAGATGAGCTTAAGGGACTATGGGAGCCTATTAGAGTTGATTTGATATTGCTTGAGAGAGTAGAAAATGGAGTTGAACCGTTGTTAACAAAATCGGAATTTTCTACTTGTGGTTCTGTGTCTACTGTAGATGTATCATCATTTAATGAAAGAGGTACTGGATTTTCATCCTTGCTGAAATCCCAAGACCAACTAGCAGTTTCATTAAACACAACATCTCTACTCACAATTATTTTGTCACTAATTAGGTTATATAGTCTATATGCTTTGGATTGCAAGCTATAGCCAATAAACTTACATTTTTTGGATTTTTCATTAAGTTTGGGATGAGATGATTTCACCAAAACATAGGCAATACAATAAAAAACTTTTAAATGGCTTATCCAGGGTTTCAAACCTATCCACGCTTTATAATTGTCTTGTTTAGAATTGATTTTGTGGGAGAAAGATTGAGTAGATACACTACCTTAGCTATTGCTTATGCCCAAAACAGATTCGGAACCCGTTTTGCTGTTAACATGCTTCTGGTGTTCATTCAGCTACTACTGTGTGATTCTTCCATTCAGTAACACCATTTACCTGAGGTGTTCGTGGTGTAATGAGCTCCCTACGAATTCCATATTTCTTACAGAAAGCTTCAGACTCATCGGAGCAAAACTCACCTCCTATGTCTGTACGTAACACCTTAATACAACAAATTTGCTTCTCTACAAAAGTTTTGAACTACTTGAAATGATCAAATGCTTTAGATTTTAATTTCAAAAAATACACCCAACTCATTGTACTGTAGTCATTAGTAAATAATAGAAAATAATGACTCCTATTTAAGGACTCAGTTTTCATTGGTCCACACAGATTAGCATGTATGAGCTCCAAACATTGAGAAGCTCTCCAAAACTTCCCTATAGAAAATAATTTTTGACTTTGTTTGCCAGCACACATCCTTCATAAAATTCTAGTGCATCAATATTTGGTAAGCCCAAAACCAAGTCTTTCCTCTTTAATAACTTCAAACCATTTACGTTCAAGTACCCATAACGCAAGTGCCATAAGTCAGACTTATTAGGGGCTAAATTGAAATTCAATTCCTTCATATGACTTGTAGCCCCATGTCTCTATTTTATTTTGAAACAAGAATCAGTTCAATTTGATCTCCACATACTAAGAATTTACCAAAATACTGAACCATGTTCAGAAAATTTTTCAACTCAATCTCTTTAATCAATCCTTTCACTTTGACTCAATCAATCTTTTTCAAATTAATCTAAAAAATTTCCAATTTTCCATAAAGGGGTAGAGGGATGTCTTAGGAATCCTACGCTTCAAAAATCAAGTCAATCAGATGTCAGACGGAAAAAATATAAGCAAAAGAATGAAGAGGGTCCGATCGGGTAGGATCGGGTCAGGTCAGGCTTGACCATGTTAGGCAAGTGACAAGTGTCACTTGCCACATTTCACATTCTTAAGCTCTTTCCAACAAATTTCAATTTCTACACCAATTTATCCCCAAATTTTCAATGTCTCAAATTAATAAATCTTTAAAATCATTTATCTAAATTTTCAGTGCCATTGTACAGTAATTTCTACTACCGGTAAACCATTATTCTGCCACTTGGCATTTTTTCTAGTCCAGAAATTCAACCAAAATTTTTAGAAAATTTTCTAAATTTTACTAAAAATTCTCAAACCTCAATTACCCTCTCCAACTCAATTTTCAAGCACACAAATCACATTTTTCATAACAATCACATTTATTAACAAATATACCGGAAAATGTCAAGAATGCATGTACAATCATTTTCATGTACAAAATTTACTATTCACAGGTATGTGTATGCATGAACATATCAAGGCGATTCTAAGCACTTATAAACTATTTCAAATTATTATTCTACCCTTCCCATTAGTGATGAGATGTTACAGGTATAATTGGGAGAAAGCCTAATAGAAAGGGGGCTTGAATTAGAGGAGTAGAATGTCGTGGAAGCCAAGAGAGAAGAGAGAAAAAGCATGAAAGAAGAAGAAAAGAGAGAAAAATCGTGGAGAAAGAAGGGAAAGGAAGGAAAATTCGTGGAAAGAAGAGAAGAATCAAGCTTCGTAAGGTAAGTTCCTCATCTTCTTCTTATTTTAGTAAAGAAATGGGATATTGTGTTGAGAATGAAGAAGTTTTAGAGAGAGAAAGGAGTTTTGTGTTGGGAATGCTTGGAGGAAGAAGATGATTGAGAGACCCATTTGATTTTTGGATTTCTAAGCTAGATTTTGGATTTTCTAACCTAGATGAACTATGGGTAAGTTAAGTTTGAGCTTGATTTGAGTTAATTTCATTTTGTTATAATTATGGAAATTTGGGGGATTTCTATTTGAATTAAAATTGAATGAGAATTTTGGTTGTGTTAGGAAATCAAGAACAACCTACCTAAGAGCAAGAGGAAGGGCACAAATTGAGTTTGGATTTTCAAGAATTATAAGGTGGATAATTTATTTATAGTTATTGTGTAATGGACTAAATGCCTTGTGTGCGTATTGTGTGTTAAAATGACTTGCTTGAAATGTAGTGATGTGAAAATTTCATTATGATATATGACATTATGATAAAACAATTGAATAGTGTGTATGATCACGTTATGCCATTGAATTGAGTCATGACATTTTGTATAAAGAAAAAACATGAGAATATGAGATTGTGAATGATTGAATTAAGCATGAGATTTGATTATGTTTGGGCGAGAGAGGAACCGTTTCGTAGTCATGTGCACATCGACAAAAAGCCTTCTCTTGGCTGCCCGCTTGTGGCACACGAGATTCGAAAAAATGTACTCTTTGCGTTCACGGTGTAAACTTCGATTTCTCCGTTTTGTTCCACGAAACCCTCGAGCCATTTGGTTGTGTATTTGCTTTTTGACTTGTTAAGTTATGATGCGAATTGTGTGTTATGCTTGGATGACAAAATTACATCAAATATGTTTAATATGATGATATATTGAACTATGAGTTGTGAATTTTGAACTTACATCGTTGGATCTAGATAAGATGATTATGCTTATATGAATAGACGCATATATGTTTGATTGTGTGGCTCATCGTCAATGGCTATAAATATATTAGCCACTGAGCTGTGTAGCTCAACCTACAATTTCTCCCTCCTCAGGTGCAGATCATGAAGATCAGTGATCCTTGCAAGGCATTCGGATACTCCAAGATAGTTAGAAATCTTTTGTAATAAGTTAATGACTAATTTGGCTAGCTTTATAGGCATATCAAACATGAGCATTCTTTTATATTTTGTATTAAGTTGATGGGTATGTTGATATGTAAGTAAAGTTTGTCAAACATTCATTTTGTTCAGAAATGAGAATGAGAACTTGTAAAGTTCCTTTTGTGTATGATTATATTATTTTAAAGTTTGAGTATGTTGGATGTGCATTTTCTGTTGTACAACAACTCTAGTTTTACCTTTTATCAAATCCATGCTCTTCTTCAAGGCTTTCGTCTTATAAACCTCTTTTAAAAGCAAAATCACATTAGCTAAACATAATATCAACAATGTATAAGATCAAGAGAATTATAATAATCACAACTCATATACTTCCATTATAGTTTGAAAAATAGCTGAAAACAACAAAAATACAACTTCTATAATAATATTGAAGACAAAAACAAGAAAAATCCAAAGAAACATCATAAAAGCTCTCTTCCAAACCTTTGTCTCCATACTCATCACCTTCTTGAAAAAGATTGGTTTTGAAGGGTATATACAAGCTACGATAAAAACAACTGCAAATGTTTCCAGAAGAGGAAGGATGAGAAGTGAAAAAAATATATACGAACTTGAAAAATCAGTAAGTAAATCCATTATCCAGAGAAGAAGTGGTGGACTTGAAGCATACCTGTTTAACCCAGCTACTAGTTTACAATGTAAAAATACTTTATAAACCCCTATTTGTTTCAATTAGGGCTCTGATTAGAAATTTTATACTCAATTAGGAGTAGTTAGTTAAAGTATTAAAAATTTTAGGATTTTAAAACAAGTTATATAGATCTCGCTATGTCACGTGGCATAGTGGAGCTCACTAATAAATTTAAAAATAAAAAATTACTAGACCAGTGTTGATGTGACAATTAATGGACGAAAATTTAGTTCCATTTAGTTAGGGTAGAGTTAGGGCATATTTTGAACATTTTAAAAATATTAAAGGTTGAAATTAAACGCTCTCAAACACTAGGGTTTAAATTATATTATAAAAAATAATAATAAAGTTCAAATTACGCCTTTAAGAAAAGGTAAAAATAGTTATGGTTCGCTTAAACAGATATTTATAATGAACAATGTTTCCCTATAGTTCAAGCATGTGATGTTGAGCCTATGAAACATGAATACAAGAAGTCTACTAAAATCTTCACCTCATTAACATATGCACTTTTTGAGATTTCACTGAACATTCTCAATAATTGGTTTATATAAATACTTATTAGGGGATGTCAGAATAATATAAATTAAAAGAAAGAAAGTTGTCTCCCTTGTTGTGTTTTTATTACGTTCAACCACCAATCAAGAAAAAAATGAAAATTTTAAACTTGAGCAAAGAATCAAGAGTGCTCCAAAAAAATTATAATAAATATAGTAGCTATCAGTATTAAGAAAATTGACAAAAAGGAAATCACGCTTTTAAAGACTACTTGAGATTTTAAAAAGTTGCAAAAGAGAAAAAGAAGCATTAATGGTGCTTTTGTTGAGACATAGACAAGAGGAGGCATTGATGGTGCTCATGCTGAGATAAAGAGGAGAGCAGGCGCTAGTGGCAGTAGTGCAACTACTGGGATACAAATAATAGGAGCCACTTGTTAGATCTCTAAGTTTAACATTATGGAATCGTGCAAGAATTGGCAAGCCTTGGCCAATATTTGATATTTGGGATGATGAAATAAGGCAAACACTTGCAAATAAGCAAGAAAAATAGGGCATTGTCGATGGTTTTACGTGCACTAGTGCACATTGGCGAAAATCTTCAACGAGATGAAAGATTCAAATATGAGAACAAAAACTAACGAGAAACAGGCTTTAAGTCTAAAGTTAGTTAGATCACACGTATAACAGTGGCATGTGAAAGTTCAAAATAACTTAACCAAATAAGATCAAGCATGGTTTGAGCTGTGGCTAGCTTTGATGGACCGCGGGGCGTCAATTGGCTTAGCTGGGATGAGTTGAACTTACCTAAGATGTCTTTGGTAGGACTAAGAATGAAATGGTACTCAAATGAGGGACCATGGATGAATAGACAAGACTATGGGTATGCATTGGTCGGATCATATGCAAATTGACTTAGAACTTAGCTAACCTTCACCATTGGATGAAGATCATGGGTGATGTGGCAAAGTTAGTGGGATGGATCATCATATAAATGGAAGGACATGGCAAAGAACATGGTTCAAGTATCTTATAAGTATTTTACACGTTTCTTTTACTTACAAGTGAGTTAGTGGTAAGTTATGTAAACTAACCACTAAAGTAGTGCCTAAAGTAGTTGGAGATGTCAACCACCAACTAAGTTAGTGACTTAGTGGCCTTGAGACCACTTTTTTTAATTCTTGCCCAACAAGTCTCTAGAAGCCTATAAATAACTCATTTGAGCCTGACTTCATTCATTAAAGAGAATTGGAGTTTTTGTATCGTTTGTATCAATTGTAAGTAACATAAAGGTTGTCCATTTTGATGTAAAGCTTTGTGCATCTTTGTTTTCTTATTAATGTCCATTTTATTGTGTTGGCTAAGTAAAATTTATGGGTTTACTTTTCTGTTGTGTGGGAAGCACCTTAAACATAAAGGATTTGGTAAAGTTGAGTTGAATTACGAGAGTTCAACTATCATACTTAGACTTTGGCTTACTTTGTGTACAAACTTAGAGTTCCTATTAAAGTCTTTGTAATACTTTTAATAGCGGTGATGGCAAAATTAGATTGCAAAGTATCTAGTATTAAGTTTAGGATTAACTAAAAATCTCTATTTTATTTTTTAATTAAATAACTTGATAACACATCATATCAATATTTTAATTATAGAATTGATGATGGATTACATCAACAACAAATTAAATTTTGGATAATTTTACCACTACTTTTAATAGCTTTAGTTAATATTGAAAAAGTTGGATAAATTTCAAATTTTTTTATAATTTATCATATTTATAACCTAAATAGCAACACCTGACATCTTTCTATTACAATCTTGTCAAATCAACAACCTTACCTTGGTATGCAAATAAAATCCAATGTTATGACCCATGGATACATAATTAGATGTGATTTTGAAAAAGAAAGTATAATTTGAGGTTTTAACCATTGATTCATCATCATCATCATTACTCAATTTGAAATCCCGCAATAAAGCAGAGCCTGGGAAGGTCTGATAGTACGCAGCCTTACCCCTACATAGTAGAGAGGTTGTTTCCGGTAGACCCACATGCAAATAAGACAAGATATGAATGATGCAGAGTACAGAGAAAAAAGTACAAAGTAGCATAGTAAATTAAAAGAAAAGAAAATAAAATAAAATAAAAATTTTAACACTAAATATAAAAAAACAAATAAGAAATAATAATAAAATATAAAATGTAGTAAAATAATAAAATAATACTAATAATAAATAAATAAATAATAAACAATTGATTGATTTTAAGTTTTAACCATTGATTGAAATACTTAATTGGTTCAATCATAAAAATCTTAAATCGATTAATTTTCAGTTTAGTTTTTAATTTTACGATTTGATTTACTTTAATAATCCTCATTATTAAACACTGACTAGTTTATTAGTTAATTAGTTAATTTCGTAAATTAATCGATTTTTATAAATCAAAATAATTTTTATTTAATAATCTTCTTTTTTAATTAAAATTTAAAATTTCCGATAAGTAGAGACTTTTTTAAATCATATTTTAAAATTTTAATTTTAATCAATGTTTATCATATTTTATAACAGTTTAATATACTTTTAAGCTTTAAATTTTTTATTTTATTAGTTTAACTTATAATCTAATTTTTAAAATTCTAGTCGTAACATCTTCTATAATTCTGGAAAGATGAATCACGCTTACGGTCAAAACATCATCTGTTGTAACAGTGTTAGTGTGACAAGTGGGTTTAGATCACCTATTTTTATTATTTTGTGTCTAATCACACTCAGTGCTATTTAATTTTTATGAGTCTGTTTTATTGAATAAATGGATATTTATAAAACAAAATAGGCACAACATAACGAAGCAAATGATCCGTCCCGCGGCAAGCGAGGGATTGGACGAACGTGTGAACTGTGAAAAATGAAGACGAGTAGGTGACTCAACCAACTGTCTGAATGGTGTTGGTCTCGTGTGAACATTTGAGTCGACAACAGAGTAACCCAAAATACAAGTAGGACGGCGTATTCGTAAGGCCCAAGTAACGGAACCCATGGCTATATAATAAATAATAATAATTAATTAATTATAATAGACTCCTCTTAGCTCGTAACTCATAACTAACAGTCAACTCCGCGTACCCTATCCTATCCTAATTAACTTTACTTTGTAGTTAAGAAACTTACCGTTGTCATTGCCTAATTCGGTTCCTATATAAGCCCCTACCGTCGAGCTCGAGCTCGAGCGTCAAGAGGCACTTTTGAGTTTTCAGTGTTAAAGCCAAAAACATCAAACTTACATTGCAGTTATGCGTCGTAACTATGAAATTTGGATAGTGCCCTTTTTTGGGCAAGGGCATGTCCTCCCAAGCATTGAACTTGCAAAGCATGTCGCCTCTCGAAAGTTCAAAGCCTCACTTGTCATTCCCACCCACCTCTCCTCCTCCATCCCCTCTTCTCTCCGCCACTTCCCTCTCCTCGAAGTCATCGAATTTCCGGGAAATTCCTCGCCCCCGTCTCCACCTCCGCCGCAACAGCCAAGCTCCGACCTGCCCTTACCTCCTAATCATCACCATGATCGACACGGCCATATGTCACAAGGCCTGGAGACACTTTTATCTGCCATTTCTCAGCAACCAAATACAAGACTGCCCATTTGCGCTCTGGTCGATGTTATGATGAGCTCTACTTCTGAAGCCTTTAAAAGGTTTGAGATTCCAACCATTGGGTTCTTCACTTCTGGTGCGTGCTCTGCTGCTATGGAGTACGCGATGTGGAAGGCTAAAGTGAAAGAGTTAAAGCCCGGAGAGGTCTGTTTGCTTGATGGATTACCGGAAGATATGGCGCTTTCCGATTTGGATTTGAAGTGGCGCCATCGTGATCATCCCGGCGGCGGAGCACCGCCTCCACCACCAGGTGGATTAATCGGAGCACCGCCTCCCCCACCAGGTGGATTAATGGGAGCACCGCCTCCCCCACCAGGTGGATTAATGGGAGCACCGCCACGTGGGCCACCTAGGCAGGGCGACCGACCACCGTGGTTGGAGGCAGCTGAAGGTTCAATCGCGTTTATGTTTAACACATGCGATGAACTTGAGAGTGAGTTTCTGAGATACATAGCCGACCAGACGGCAAAACCGGTATGGGGTGTCGGTCCATTGCTTCCGGACAAGTATTGGGTGTCGACAGGTTCCATTGTACACGACGGCGAAATTCGAGCCAACCGACGTAGCACGATGACAGAAGAGGAGGTGAACTCATGGTTGGACTCCAAGCCGAAAAGGTCGGTTCTTTACGTCTCATTTGGTAGCGAAGTTGGACCCAACATGAATGAGTACCCACAGCTGGCCGACGCATTGGAGGCTACCGACATGTCTTTCATTTGGGTCATACAATCCGGGTCCGGGAGACCGGGTCCACCACCGCATATGTTGAGGGGTGAGTCAGAGGGCGAGCAGGGATACTTTCCTCATGGATTGGACAAAAGGGTTGGTGAAAGAGGTTTGATAATACACGGTTGGGCTCCACAGTTGTTGATACTGAGTCACCCCTCAACGGCTGCATTCCTGTCTCATTGTGGGTGGAACTCCGCCATGGAAGCTCTGGGGCGTGGGGTCCCAATTTTGGCGTGGCCGATCAGAGGTGACCAGTACAATAATGCTCAGTTGATAGTGAATCATCTAAAAGTTGGGTGCATGATCTCAGTCACAGAAGACTGTATTAAGAAGGATGACATTGTGAAGGGAATACAGAGG
This sequence comes from Erythroxylum havanense, assembly GCA_024752395.1. Classification (NCBI taxonomy): domain Eukaryota; kingdom Viridiplantae; phylum Streptophyta; class Magnoliopsida; order Malpighiales; family Erythroxylaceae; genus Erythroxylum; species Erythroxylum havanense. The sequence goes on along the minus strand of JANTNU010000005.1, from coordinate 12,215,124 downwards.
GTGGCGGGGGATGATGAGATGAAGATAAGGGCAGCTGCTCTGAGTGCTAAATTCGAGAATGGTTTCCCAGAGAGTTCAACCCGTTCTTTGGATGCTTTCAGGGATTTTATTAACCAGAAAGCAGAGACGCAGTAGTCAATGCACATTGTCTTCTACAGCTATTCAAGATTGAAATTCTAAAGGATACTGATGCAGAACACGTATCTACATGTACTCACAATATTTGTCAGCAATCACGTGTCAATTTCTTGTTGCTCTTTTTGTTCTTACGCATCCGAATTTGCGAATGAACTGACTTTTAGGATGATAATGTAGTGATATCGCTTAATATTGGATATCATTTTACATAATTTTTAAAATTTTTGAAATAATTTTTAAAATTTTAAAAATAGTTTACTGGTATATTTTATAGTTGGGTTGTATGCTTTATTAATTTACTGTTTACATCAATCATATTTCTAAAAATTATAATAATAAATAATAATGACAATTAATATGAAATAACAATTTTTTAAATATTTCACATATAAATAATAACCACAATTAATATAAAAAACAACCATCATCATACTTAGAAGTTAAACTTGAAATAAAAACATTTATAGTTACATTACATATACAGAATTTAGCATAAATGTCAAATACAAGTAAAATTAAAAGAAGAGGAAAAAAATTAGAACGAAATTTAATCATCAACGGGAGGACACCCGCTGCATTGACCCTAATGATAATTTGGTATAAAATTTTCATCATTGAGAGGAGCTTCATCATCATTATCATTCAAATTTAATGCACAAAATGGCATGTCAATGCTTTCTCATCCAATATTATCTTTCAAATCATACATAAACCAAATTCGGTTCTTCAGAAACTCGATCCGCCAAAAGATCAATATTATCAATGAGAATTAGATTAGTTGAATTATTTGTACTATTAAGACTCCTAATAAATAATTAAATTTAATTATTAGAAAATTTTAAGAAATTATATCAAAATTAATAATCATAATAATGAAAATAACATATCTTTCCCGAAGCTTTAAATTGTAACGAACAAAAACATTCAACTTCTTATGCTCCAATCTATTCCTTTTCTTTGAGTGGATAAATTTAAATGTGCTCCAGTTTCGTTCATAGACTGTTGCACTCACAGATTGACTTAAAATTCGAATCGCAAACTTTTTCAATTCTAAAACATCATTTTCAAATTGATCTCACAAAAAAACTGTAAGTTATAAGATAACAAAGTACTATTATAAACAAAATAAAGTGATAATTAATTTTCAACAAATAAAAAAGAAAATAACTAATACCCGGAGAAAGTTTTCCTCTTTGTCGAATAACAATCGACATTCCAAAATTTCCATAAGACAACTTGTAAAGCTCCATTTGTGACATTAAAAGATCTTACATTCCATCAATGCTAACAATTGTTGTACTAGTTAAAAGTATTCCTCTATTAACTTCAACTTGCTTAATAAGATCCAATCTAAAATAGACAGTACGATTTAAAAATGTCTCAGTTGCAAACAATGGAGAAGAAAATTGTCTTTTCCTTCTCTCATTAATGATTGAAAGATATAATGTGTATAAAGAAGATCAATGTTTCATATTGGCTTTGATTACTTCCGTCGCTCTCTCCATGGCATAAAAAATATAACTCATTATTGGCTTTTTTTCACTATCAAAGTGAAACACTTTCACCAAAGACTCACAAACTCAGATAATAAATTGACATTGAAACCAAAATTTTCTATCTTTCAATATAATACTACAAACCTCCACTCTAGCATTAGACTTAGCATGCTGAGATGCAATCCACTTATCACTTGTAAACATTTGTCTTAACTTTTTTTTATCGAAACAAAAGATTGAAGTGATAAGAAATTTGTAGCAAATCTTGTCACAGCCGGACAATACAAATTTCTACCATTGATAAATTTCTTTTTCATCAAATTCAATACTCATGCATAATTATAAATGAAATTTGTCACATTTTTAGCTTTCTGCGTAGTCTTATCAATAACAGGAAAATATCTAGGATCTCTTATATTCTCCAATATTGGGTCAATGCAATGTGTAACCCAAAGACTCCAAAAAAATGAATTATATGTAATCTGCAACCTTTTTTCTGCCGCTTTATAAGCGAGATCATTGTCAATAATAAACTGAACAATATTTTTTGGCCCTACTTTATTCACAACTTCATCAAATATCGCAAACAAAGTCTCAGTATTTCTAATAAGGTCAGATGCATCAATAGATTTCAAAAACATAGTGTCATTTGAAGAATAAACCAAAAAATTTATAATAAACTCTTGTTTCCTATTTGTCCAACCATCACACATGATTAAATATCCATAAGTATTCCAATTCACTCTTCTTTCAGTCAAATAACTTCTAATTTTAAAACAACACAATTTAAAAGTTTACCTCTTAAGTCATCAATCGAATGACCTTTTGTATCCTGGATCATAAGAGGCTATTGCATCCATAATAGATTGATAATAATAAGACTGAGAAGCATTGAATGACGAACTTGTATTATATCACTATTGTTAGTAATGTGCCCTAGGCCAATGGATATTTGTCATTCATGTATTAACATTATGACTTGTTAATAATATACTATGAGGTATTCCTTCATATATGCATGTATTTCATGTATGTGATTTACATTCCATGAATGGTATTAGACTTATGTCATCAAGTATGTGACTTGATAGTAAAACCATAAGCGTTA